>SDVV010018834.1:0-13665 GCA_016164225.1 Gammarus roeselii
ATTTATAAATATAAATTAAAAAGGCTGACAGGCTATTTTCTAAAGGGTTTTATGATGCAATTCAAAAGTCACGATGGATTGTTCTTTCCACGCAATATATTTACACATGCCTGTACTTTTGCCTGGCATCATTGAGTCTTGATCTCGTAACGAGGAGTGGGGGCGGCGCCCTTCAAATAGCCGCATCTTTTGAGAGGTAAGGAAAGAATATTATATAATGTCCGTGAACTTGGCTCGATAATAGGATAAAAATCCCTCAGGGAGGCTTCTGGCATCTAATGAGTGTGTCCCACAGGAGGCATGGCTAGAAGGAGAACGGGAGGAGAGATGTTCCGGATTGAAGGCGGATGCGAAGATCCTTTTGTGGAAAGGATGATTACTGCCGTTTGATGTCTGATTGAGTCTCTTGCAACAGTATTGTTAGAATTGGAATTAATATAATATTTTTTTCTATTGGTTTTCAGCAAATGGGAGTTAAATCGAATGAGGGACTGTGATTACAGCATGAGGCTATCTCGAGTATCCCGACATATTCAATTCTTATATACCTATCTTAGGAACATCACAGGTATTGATTACAGAAGTATCCTCCACTGTCCTATTCAAGACCCGTGTCAGACTATTCGTATGTCATGCAGGTTCAGATACAGACGCGAGGCCAAATTCCTCCAGAGACGGTAGGCCCACAGCGGAGGAAAAATTTTGCTTATCAGTGCTAAAGGGTTCGGCCCGGACCTCACAACATACAATTCGGGTCGGGAGTGAAGCTTCAGAACAGTATCCGCAGCAGGGTCCAACAGTTCTCATTAGTTTACCTCAGCTTTGTCTTAGTTGCTCGTTTCTCAACGCGACGCTTAGGGCTGGGTAGCGCAGCGTTCAGGGCTTCGTCAGGCATCATCTATTCACCACCACTCTCTGTTCACGCCTATCCAATGCCGCTACCGCCACAATGACATCTCGCCTCCCTAAAACATGGTTCACGTCATCCATCCATCCAAAACGTTGGTCTTCCTCTAGGTCTACGCCCACTCACCTTCGCTTTATCACCCGTTTCCCCGACCTCCCATCATCTCTCCACCATGCGTCCGAACAAATATCAGGACACGTGAATCTACTCGGCCCTTCTACTTCTTCACCACCTCAGTTCTAAATCCAACAATGTCACTATTGATAATATCCCTCAGCATCGGCCTGGCCATGACTCTCCAGCAGTTTAAATCCGAAAATTTCAACCTTCGCTTCTCATCCGCTCTCACCCCTCACGTCCTGAGTTGGGACAACTACGACGAATACAAAAAAAATACTCTCAAACCCGTTTTCCAACAACTCATTACACTCTCCAGCTCACCCCACACCTTCACTCGAGATTTCACCTCAGTTTCCACTAGTACAGTCTTCTCCACACAAAAGCACAGCTACGTAAATTGCTGAAAGTTCTTCCATAACTCTCCATAAAAGCAAACACTGATTTGGGATGTACCGTCATTCATCTAGCCTCTCATAATTTGGCTTTTACCCACATTAACTCGCAACTTCTTCTTTTCACACGCTCTACCAACTCCGATAATTGTCTACACAACATGTCCTTCAGATCTGCCATCCATTCCGTATAATTCGCAAAAAACAATGGACTCAACTGCCAACCTCTTCCATTTGCTCCTAACAACACTAAGCCTAGACCCATTACACTCGCACTCACCTCCCTATCCACTCCATCCATTCAGAGATTGAACATCCAGGGAGACATTACACAACACAGTCTCAGTCCCACTTGCACTGGGACGCTTCCCTGTCAATCTTATCGCATGGTATCCCAGATCCAAGAAGGCAAAGAACATATCCTTTCCCTTAGCAAAGTACTCATTACACACTTGTCTCACTGCAAAAATCTAATCTACCCACCATCTCAACCAATTCTAAATCCACATTGTTCTTTTCCGATCGCACCTTCTGTACTGTATAATCCTCTTGATTTGCAATCTTCTCTACTCATATACAGCGGAACAAAGCAAGCACGCGCCGCTCATTTGGCACTAAACCTGACACCGAGAACAGATTTAGGTGCCCCACCCGTCACACGATAACAGTTATTCCACCCATCTTTAGGCACTCAGCTGCAATGCTGTCCGAAGGAAGGGCTTTCCCTCTTCTTCAGTAGTACGCGCGACAAGTTTCGCTCCTTAATCCGGCATCCATGCAACACCAAAACAGCAACAACCTCAGCCTCTCTGACATTCACAGTATTTATGAACTCATAAAAAAAATCGGACCACCTCACCCGTTCATAACCATTCTCCCACAAAAAAACAGCGTTTACATCTTTCACCACCATTCCCCTCCAATTTCTAGCATCTAGGTTCCCGAGTATCACCACGTTGTATCGACCTCTGAAATTTCAAACACTCACTTAGGTTCATTCGAAAATGCTCCCTCTTTTTCTCATTCCTTTGCTACCTGGTTTGTAAGCTCTCACAAACGCCCATCTCTTATAATTCACACAACCTTCACCCACATCAATCTAGAGGACACTTACTTCCACTTCGTAACACACCATCACGTGTGCAACCTTCCTCCACGTCCGACTTCCTTCCAGTTACCTCACTAAACTTACATTTACGCCATTCTTTTAACTTCGTCTCTTACCACCAACAGGCGATCAGCAGTCAATCGGCCTAAGCACAGGAAGAGAGGAACTGCAGCACCTTGAGGCGCAAAAACACTTGTCAAAGAGAAACAACCACATGACGACACTGCGAAAAAATAATTTATAATCAGCAGAAAAGTTCTAAAGAAGGTCCTCTAACATAAAAATAAATATTTCGAAAATGATATTGGGGCTAATGCTAAAACAAATCTGAAACCCTTTTTTAGCTTTGTCCTACTAAAGTCTCCGCACAAGATGTTTAAAGTTCCGAAAGCCTTGAGCCTTTTGATCGATGAGTCACGCTTCCTCGGGATTTCAGCAAACGAACACACAGGAATGACAGTGGTGAGCTAGAAGAGGACGACTCTAAAATGAGTGTCCTACAAAAACAATATTTTTTTGTTCGGTATTTATGTTAGAGAATCCAGATATTCCTTAACCTCAGGATATCATAACGAAAAAACGAATTGATGACTGCAGAACAGGAAACTCTCTCCTGCCGAAGTTATTCAAAATGCAGAGATAAATTTAAAATTACAAAATCTCCAGGTCCAGACCAGGTTCATCCAAGACTACTGAAAGAGACAATGAACATTTTCACCCAATCTCTCACAAATGACACGTGCCTTAGCAATGACAACAGGCCAACGTTACTCCAATTTTGAAAAATGGGAATAAAAAGTGCTCGGCAATAACCGACCAATAAGTCTCGCCGCAGTCATTATCTTGCAAACCTACTGCTTTTTTCAAGAAAATAATTGAAATTCAGGACGCGAAATAACCCATCGATATCATATACCTTGACTTTCAAAATGATTTCGATAGAGTTCCTCACAGAAGCTTTGTTAGTAAATTGCACAGCATCAGTATTCGAAGCGAGCTGAATAGCTGGATAAAATGTTGACTAACGGACAGACGGCAGCTAGTCGTACTTACCGGAGCTTCTTCCCTTGAGGTAATGTTAGAAGTGGCGTGCCTCAGATCAGCGTTAGGACCAGTACTCTTCATAATATTCATAAGCGTTCTCGATAGAAACGTGAATTCGAATATTAGCAAGTTTGAAGACGAGCGCAAACCAAAATTGAGTGCCAGCAGATCCGATTAGATTTGAACAAAATTGTTGATTTGGTCAAATAAGTGACAAATTAAATGTCGACATATGTAAAGATATGCAAAAAGGTCGTCATAACGCCAACCAAGAATCTTCAATGCCAGGAAGAAAAATTATTCCTGTCGCCGAGGAGAATGCTCTAGTTTCATCATCAGTAACGATTTCTAAAGCAGCAAAATATGTAACGATGCTGCCAAAAAATCTAACAAACACAGTATTATCAAATTATACAATGCATGTAAAACGGCATCCCGACCATGCTGTCCAATTCTGGACTCCATATCTTAGAAAAGACGTTATTAAATTATAGAAGCTTCGAAGGTAAACGTCACGATTTTTCTCTCCGCTACACAATAAATCGTACGAAGACAATACCATTATTCACTAAGGAAGCGTCGAGTCAGAGGTGACATGATCAAAGTGTGGAACCGAGCGAGCCTTTTCACTTACGATACGAACGAAGTGACCAGGAATAATGGATACAAAATTGTTGGTAAGCGTTTATCACTCGACATCGAGCTCAATTTCTGCACGTATAGAGAGAGTGACCAAGGGACGAAACAAACTTCCAGCGGAAGTTACCAACGGCGATGCAATCGAAACGTTCAAGTCACGGCTCGACAAACTCTACCAGCATCGCCGCTAAATAGATTTCCGCTGCAGCACGCTTACCAGCATATTGATTAAGAAAGGAGTCTGGTATTGACACCCGTACGGTGAAAATAGTGCCCGGTCTTAGCAATAGCACAGTAGGAAAGGTGCTTGGCATCATTACCTACTCGTTGCAAAAGGGCTCCCAGCAATGACACCGGCCAGCATTGTTTTAACCAGCAATGAAACTGAGAGTATCATCGCTTAGTGATATTTCCTACAACTACCTCTTTCGCTCTCGATCTTTTAACCAAAAAATTACACAGACACGTGATTCTCTCATTGACACTACTTCAGATACTTCAAAACTAATCTAAAACTAATGAAAAGGCATCCTAGTTTGGGCCAAATGGTCGTTGTTGTCTTCTTACACTTGTAACGCTGTTAACTCATCAATCTTCCTCATCACAAACATCTCATCAATCTACCTCCTCCTTGCTTCATCCGTACTACAACCTCGCACATTTCGCGACCCTTAGTAGTAACTTGTCACTTCTTTTCTTCACGAGGCCTTTGACCGGAGTCAATTAACTCCGAGACCAGCTATGGCGGAGTTCGTGACCTCACGACCGGCCGAAGCGGTGCGTGGAGCCAATGCACGCCTACACAACCTTGAAGATGAGAAGAGTGGCATCAGGATCACCGGGTTGGCCACTGAGAAGTAGAAAAAGACTGGGTGCTAAGTGCCACTGAGCACGCAGGCTGACAAGTAGATGGCGCTGGGCAGCAAAGTAGTGGGGCGGGCAAAAAAGAAATGGTATACCGTTTCATTCGAATAACAGCTAGGGCAGTCTGGGGAGTCAATTTGACGAATTTTGTGAAGTGGTTTATTTAAGGGATCAGAACTTAGTCTGAACCTAGCAAAAAGGGGAGCAAAAAATCGTGACAGTGTCTTCTGCAAGGCCTAAGGACACACAAGGGGCTTGTGGATACCTAGAGAGTGCTGGCCTCTAATAGCAGTCCACCTGACCTGCCAGTAAGACCAGACTAAAAAAATAAATTGGGGCAATGCTCAACCAAGGAGAAAGGTAGCTCATTAACAGGAAGGTTGGAGGTTGCTGCTTCCTTAGCAACTGCATCTGCAGCCTCATTATCAGGAAAGGAACAATGGGCTGGGATCCATTGAAGGTGCACACTATGGAAGGAAAATAGCTGAAGATGTCTATGATTGCAAGAACAAGGGAGCTATAGAAAGAAAGCCTCGAGGAGGACAGAAGAAAGAGGGAGGATAGGTTGTCTGTAAAAATGACAGCAGGGGTGGTAGTCTGGTGTGAGGAGAGAAAGATCAGTGCTTGCAGGATCCCATAGAGTTCAGCCGCAAGAATTGTGTCACTTGCGAGAAGACGGAAAGATAACTTTAAATTACTATGAGGAGCAGCCACACCCACCCCAACACAGGTTGCATTTTTGCCCATCACTGAGCCATTAGTGTATATAGAGAGATAATCGGGGGTGGAAGAAGAACAGAGGTCTGCAAAGAGTGCTGGAACCCTACCTTCCACTATATCAATGACATCAGTGGGGAAGGTGTTGTGGATGATTGAAAGATAAGGGAACCAGGAAGAGAGCACAGTGAAAATTTCCTGAGGGGAAGAGGAAGGGAGAGTGAAGCTATGAAATAGGAACAGACGACATGCTCTGTGTAGAAGGGGGGAGCGGTGATGGTAACCTGAAAAGGGGATTGAGGTGAGGAAATGATCGCGGCGTAAAAGAGCATGGAATGGATAATCAGCAGGACGGAAAAGAAGCTGGAGATGAAACCGGCCGCAGCGTTCCTCACGGTATAAATCAGGGGGTTATAGTCCAGCTTCACAGTAGAGAGAGGTTAAAAGGGTAGAGTACCAAGTGCCAATGAGAAGGCGAGCAGCAGTTGAATGAATTACATAAAGTCAAGCAAGAAGTGAGGGAAAGGCAGAAGAGTGAAAGAGTATAGCCCGTTGTCAGTATGACCTCGGATATATGCCAGATCGAAGAGTAGAAATTTGGGGCGCAAGCCCCCAAACCGTGATCCAGCAAACACACGCATTATGTTGAGACGCTCTTGACAACGAAACCGTAGGAAGTCAATGTACGGACGTCAAGGTAAACGAGGAGAGTCAAATATTATGCCAAGCAGTTTTTGATGCTGGAATTATGGGATGGGTACACCAGAGATGCAAAGTAGTGGACAAGTGGGAACTGAGTAGACCCCAGCGGTACGTCCACATAGCAAAGTTGTCAGTAGCAGCCTTTAGAAGTGCCTGGGCAGAAGGAGCAGAGTCAGCATGAACAAACATGGTTATGTCATCAGCATAAATTAAGGTTGTGACACCTGGAGAGGAAGGTATGTCAGACAGTAGTATATTGAAGAGAATGGGAGAGATGATGGCACTTTGCGGGACCCCAGCAATAATAGGATGAGACTGAGAAGAGGCTGATGACACAGAGACAGAGAATGAGCGGTCTGGAGATCCACTGGAGGAGACGGCCAGACAACCCATGTGATGCCAGTTTGAACAGGATTGCCTGATGGGAAGCTTGATCAAAGGCACCAGAGAGATCGGAGAAGACTGCAAAAACTATTTGTTGTGTGCGAAGTGCCAATTGAATGTTATGTTCAAAGAGGATGAGAGCATCCATGGTGCCACGTTGGGGGCGGAAACCAAATTGGTGTGGGAGAAAAGTATTATTCCTCTCCAGATACCACACGAGACGGGCAACAATACACCTCTCCATGAGTTTTACAACACTGGAGAACAGAGATATGGGCCTGTAGGCAGATTCTGTGACGGGGTCTTTGCCGGGTTTTGAAACCGGGACAATTAGAGAGGATCTCAAGGTTGGGGGGATATCAGCAGTAAGGAAGGTGATGGGATGGTTTCAAGGGAGGTGAGAGAGAAACTGGTTGTGAAGAAGGTCAGAACCAGGAGAAGAGTATGATGAAAGCTTGGAAAAAACAGAGTGCAGCTCAGAGAGTAAGAAACGGTGATTGAGAATATCATCTGCATCTGAGTTGAGTTTATCACTCGAATACGCCGAGTCAGGTTCAGCAAAAAAGTGAACATGAGAGTAAGAGAGAGAAAAGTGTGAAGTTAGGGCATTTACAGCTTTGGTGGATGGAAGAGGAGAGAGGAAAAGCAGAGGGAGAGGCTCGTCCCGAGACTGATCGAATCATCTTCAATATCTAGGGAGATGGGGTACGTGGGTGATGCAAGCATGAAAAGCATTCCAAGAAGTCTTCTTTTCTGTTAAAAGCGTATTAACTGCTATTGCTGTGAACTTATTAAGAGCAGTTTTGTTTGCTGAGGTTTGATAACGACGAAATAGGTGAAAAGCTTTGCGGCGATTGTTGACAGCCTGCTCGCAAGTTGCATTCAACCAAGGATTTCCAGGACGCCTAGGGGTTGAAAAGGATCCATGGGAAGATATTTATTTGTAGTGTTCAAAACAACAGTTTCAATGTAACTGCAGGCTGTTGTTGCAGTATCTTACCTTTCAATGAACGAGGAGGCCAAATATGCTGCCCATGCATCCTATCTGGAGGCAGACACATTGTTGAAGTTCCAACGAGGGCGAAAGGATAGGCGTGGATAGGTGCGAGTACACAAAGAGTTGAGTACAGGAAGATGGTCATTGCCATGGTCCGGTGATAGAGAGATGGCAAAAGAGTGAAAGTGTTGAGTGGCAACACAAAGATCCAGAGGCCGGGTCTACTCGGGTAGGAAAGTTTGGAGGGTTCAATAATAGGACAAAGTCATTGCTTGTGAGGAAGTCAAAAAGGGCAAAACCAGTTGGGTTTCTAGAATTCCTCAACGGTTCCCAATGCTGATGGTGAGCATTAAAATCTCCACATACAACACCACGAGAACCCAACTGAGCAAAATAATGAGAAAACTCTGGCAAAGATACATTTTTACACAGATTGTAAACAAGGCGTGTGCGTGACCAAGCTGAACCTATGTCTATATCTACTGCCAGGGTCTCAAGGACACCGTCTGCAAAAGCAACAAGTGGCACTGACCTGTGCTTCACACTAACAGGGACTAAAATTGCCAATCCTCCAAAGCCACCAAGACGATCTCTGCGGTAAATATGGTACTCCGGAAGTATGAAGGGGAGTTTCAGTGAGGCAAATGACATTTGGAACAAATGTTGATAAATACTGCTTAAATTCGGAAAACTTTCGCAATAGGCCCCTGGAATTCCACCGCAGAAAGAGAGTTTGAGGATTAGAAGTGGGATCAGGTGGAGTTATGAACAGGAAAATAGTGAGGCAGAAAGAGATTGAAGAAGAGCATAGAAGTAGGCAAATACGGGAGAATCGGTATGGAGGCTGGAAAGGATCCAACCCAGAAGTTGTTGATGTTGAGATTTGAGAAGAGTAAGGACAGGGGTTCCAGGTGCGGAAGAGGTACCAGAACTAGTAGAGGGTGAGTGAGGAGATTAGGAGACTGAAGGGGGTGAAGCTATGCAGGATGAGCCTATTGCATCAGCAGGAGTGGCAAGGCCCTTCCGAGTTGTACCACAAGTATTCTGCTGTCAGATGAGGAGGTGTTTTCTGTGACTGAGCCTTTTGAGCAGGTGTGAGAATACAAGAGGCTGACGAAGAGGGAAGAGATGGAACAGAAGAGAATGAGAGGGTGGCAGCTGAGTTTGTTACACGGTTTGACCAGGATTTCACAGAGGATTTCGAGTTAACAGCAGTCAGGAGAGGTATTGGAGAAAGAGTAGGAGAGGGCATTATGAGAGGTTGGGGAAAGGGGGTTTCCCTGTTCTTGAGTAGAGTGATGCATAACAGGCAGATGCTCGATCTCTGTGAAGATGGCCACATTGCACTTGAGCTGCAATGGCCAGACTTGCCTCATAAAATTTGCATCGAACTGACGATGCATATGTGAAGAGCCGTCCACAGGCAAAGCAGAGCAACTCCTTAGATTTATCACAGGCTGTGGTAATATGTTTGGTAGATAAGCACTTAGCACATTGTGCATTGCGGCGACATGAAATGGCACCATGACCATACCTTTGACAGCGTTAACAACGGATTGGTGGTAAGGTGAAGGGAAAAACGCGGAGAGAAACACTTTCATTGAACTCCCGCTCAGGGATTTCAGAGCTGCATGGTGATGCGCATGGAATTGACAGATGAGTAGGCAGTATCTGAAGCTGAGTGGGGTTGTCCAGGGTAGAGTTTTTGAACAGACAAAATAGCAGTGGTAGCACAAGTAGAGGAAACAGTCAAGAGTGCCACGATTTGGGTTTCTGAAAGGGATTGAATTGATCTGGAATCAATATCTATTAGATCGAAGACAACTTCTCCAATGTAGGGAGAGTGAGTCTCAGGGACTTTAAGAATGTAAATGACTCTGTTCGAGACAAATTGATGAGGTGCAAAGTAAACGGCAATGATTTTATCAGTTTGTATTTGCCTCATAATGAATGTTCCTTTTTGATTCTTCTCAAGGGAGTTGGTGATCAGGCACGATAGTGCAGTCCATTTTGGTAAGGCAGAGTTGACGAAGTTGAAGGGAAGGGCCTCGTTATCCTCACGGAGGATGAGACAGGCAGACGGTGATGAAGAGGCTGGGTGATGAGCAGAGGGGAGGTTTTTAACATGGGTATATTTAGTGCCCTGACTGGCTGAAGATGAATCAAAGTCTGCTGCTGCAGGTCTTTTAAATGATATTTTCAGTTTTTTGGTAGGAAACACATAAGAGGCAAGAGTATCAGATGTTAAGAGGTCGTCAGTGTCAGACAGTGGATCCGAGGCCATGTCTACATCAGCCGACTGGCAGAGTAGGCCAACAGACTGGGCTGCCATGCTGAAAACCAAAAAAACGAGCTGATGGGTTGGAACGGATTGCAGTACCTACCGTAAGACTAAGGTGGTGGATTTATTGAGTGCCAGGAGAAGAGGCGGCTTTAGTTTACAGGTGATTTCAACAGGAGATGAAGGTACAGAACAGAACATATCCAAAACGCAGCACGGTTGGGGTTAACGTCTGCCATACACTGACTATAGTAACGTTGAGCTAGCGAGAGAATTGCACTATCTTCTTCACAGTTAAACTAGTTCTCCACCGCACTGTACCGACCCTTAGTAGTGTTCGGAGAGGCGTTCGCTCGACTTGTCGTCTTATAGAGGATGGAATTTACAGAGGAAGGGATCTCCAGCCCCCTCCCTCCACCCCTATATGTCTCCTCTTACGATACGCAAGGGGTACTATATCAGCAAATATATTTAAAAATACAATTAATCAAGAGATGAGACTATTTTTTATTCGGAGTATTACAAAAATCATAAAATGCTTTTTAAATTCAACTTAGTCATTTCAAAATCACTAGAGAAAAAAAGGAAAAAGACCCACCCGTCAGTGGGGTCATGATTGTAGTATATTGGCCAACAAACATACCCATGGAAATTCCGAACAATTGGGATGGAAAACATCAACGAAATATCTGTTTGTTATTCTCATGTTGAGATTTGTGAAGGAATGCAGTAATTACAGGGGCCAAAATATTGTTCTTCTATTCAAGATCGTAATGAATTTATATTATTGTTACCTTAAAAATATTCTGTCAAAACTAATCTTTTTATGGCTTTAAATTCCACATCTACAGATTGTTAAAATACGAGAGGTAGAAACTTTGACAGAAGGTAGAAGAACCCAGAATAAACACTGTAACATGAGTCATAAAAAACTCTAAGCTACATAGTTTTCCAGGTACTGAGGTGTGAAGTTTTACCTTATAATCTGAATTGTAATTGAAATTTAACAATTAAATCTTGCAACATCGGATATTTTGGGAGAAAATGCATCATTCACTCCGTGGCACAGTTCAAATGAAGATATGCTGATATGCATCTGGCATATGCTGCAGCCAATGGTAATGCGAGACGGGCTGCTAGATTGCCAGATGCACATCAACCGTACCTTCATTAATTTGCCAAACGAGTCATGTTGTCTACGCTTTGCCACGGGGTGCACTGATGCATATTCTCTAAGAAAAATGACGTTGCCGGATTTAATGGATAAATTTAATTTACATTTTACACTGTTAGTTAGAACTTGACACCTCAGCATCTGAAAAACTTGGTACCTATTGGTTTTTTGGTACTCCTGAAAAAGTGTTAATTTTGGGTGCATCTCCTTACAGTCAAAGTTTGTACCTCTCGTTATTTTAACCCCCTGTATATAGTTGGGGTCGATTAGGCTTGTTAGAAGCAGATTCAGAGGTACGAAAATGTGAATCTTCAGGGTTAATCTGGCTAATGCCGATTATCATTGCTAGAAGCGGTATCGGTGGTAAAACTTTTATCCAAATAAACGAAACAAATGAAATTGAACAGTGCTAAATGAACTGGAACCAACCTCTCTAATCCATACATACAGTTTCCACTAACTTCATCTCACGGTATTTTACTCATCTTGCTCATAATGACGATTCCCCTAATAACGACCATGTTAAGTTAACCAAACTTCCTGGCAGGACGTAGGAGTTTTTTTTATATTTTATAAAGTCGGACAAGTCACGGCACAGTATTGGCTGACAGCCTGGTGCTCGAATACCTTCGTCAGCCCCCCTAACGTTACAAAGAAGCTAACGAGCCATGCATATCACCTTGCATGCACTCGGTCTTCGCAGCTGCGGTGCTGTTCGACAGCGCAGTCAGAATGTGAAATTGTACCCTCTTTTATAAGTTACAATCCTGACTCTTGCACTACTTTCTTCGGAACGGAACTTCTGTCAAATATATTATAACTTTTGTCTCCTTTTGTTTCGGGGCCAGCGAGGATAAAAAGGCACATCAGCCGCGCGAGAACCGCAGATGGAGGTAGAGTGTTGGGACAGTGTTGGTACAGTGTTGGGACAGTGTCGGGACAGTGTCGGGACAATGTCGGGACAGTGTCGGGACAGTGTCGGGACAGTGTCGTTACAGTGTCGGGACAGTGTTGGGACAGTGTCGGGACAGTGTCGGGACTTTGTTTGGTACAGTGCCTGGACGGTGTCGGGACAGTGTCGGGACAGTGTCGGGACTGTGTTGGTACAGTGCCTGGACGGTGTCGGGGCAGTATCGGGACAGTGTTGGGACAGTGTCAGGACAGTGTCAGGACAGTGTCGGGACAGTGTCAGGACAGTGTCGGGACAGTGTCGGGACAGTGTCGGGACAGTGTCAGGACAGTGTCGGGACAGTGTCGGGACAGTGTCGGGACAGTGTCGGTACAGTGTTGGGACAGTGTTGGGACAGTGTCGGGACTGTGTCAGGACAGTGTCGGGACAGTGTCGGGACAGTGTTGGGACAGTGCCTGGACGGTGTTGGGACAGTGTCGGGACAGTGCTTGGACAGCTTACAAGTGTTTACAAGTGTAGGAAGACAACAACAGGCCTATTGGCCCAAACTAGGTTGCCTTCTGGTAGCAAGAGTGTTAGTTCTGGAGTAGAACGTCTAAGAGGCCTATTGGCCCAAACTAGGTTGCCTTTTGGTGGCATAAGGATTAGTTTTGAAGTAGAACGTCTAAGAGAGCTTCATGTGCCATTTCTAATTTCTTTATAACAACAGGAAATGGAACGGTTTAGCTATTTATCGGCGATTTATGTTGAACTTATCGAGCCGCGACTTAAACGTTTCGATTGTATTGCTGTTTACAACCTCCGCTGGAAGTTTGTTCCATTCTTCGACAACTCTATACGTGAAGAAATTGCGCGTGATGTCGAGTGAGAAACGTTTCCCAACGATTTTGTATCCATTGTTCCTAGTCACTCCGTTTGTATCTCGAGTGAAAAGGCTCGCTGGGTCGACGTTTTCCTTACCCTTCATAATCTTCAACACTTCTATCATGTCGCTCCTGACTCGACTTTTTTCTAGCGAGTAAAGATTGAGTTCACGAAGCTTGTCTTCGTACGATTTGTTCCACAGCGAGGGGATGAGTTTGGTAGCTCTACGCTGAACCTTCTCAAGTTTAATAACGTCTTTTCTAAGGAATGGAGACCAAAATTGAACGGCATACTCGAGATGCGGTCTAACAAATGCATTAAATAACTTGAGCATACTGTGCTGGTTTTTGTAAGAGATAGTGCGGGATATCATACCTAGCATTTTGTTGCCTTTCTTGGCAGCATCGTTACATTGCTTGCTGTTTTTTAAATCGTTACTAATGATGACACCTAGATCTCTCTCTTCGGTGACGGGAATGAGTTTTTTTCCAGACATTGAATATTCGTGTTTGGGGTTATGAAGACCTATGTGCATAACTTTGCATTTGTCGACATTAAATTT
>SDVV010018835.1:0-13665 GCA_016164225.1 Gammarus roeselii
ATCCTAATATTCATATATTGTATAAAATAGCCAATACCTTGCATTGAAGATGCAAACTCTACAGAGAACATACAAAACTGAATGAAATATACTAAAACGTTCGAGTTATAATAAAATAAGACGATCAATTCTCTACCATACTCAAAAGATAAATTTAAAACCATGATGTACGAGAAAAAACTAGCATGTAACCTACCAAACAACTAACGTGAATAAGTTGCCAAGACATGTAACTGATTTACATAACAGAAACCTATAGTAAATGAAGTAGAAAAACTTCTACAAGAACACGCTTTAGTATATGCAAATCTGATGGAATTTTTCTCCAACACAGTCCAAAACAAGGTTAAATCAAATCTTCTCCAACAAAAGTAACCACGGCTTAATCGTAACAGAATGTCACATATGAATAAAAAATGATGCAATAACCGACCAATTATGCGTTCAATATTGTGCTACACGAAAGATGCAAACCTAAAAATATCCTACAATTCCTATAACTGCATTAAATACCTAGTCAAATCCCGAAAACAATTCAAATTCAACATATATCAACCGATCATCACTATGAATACATAACACAATATAATAACTTACAATAAATTCATATCGTTCAAGAAAGCTCCAGATACTTTTGCTGAGGGGGGCATCCGACCGATACTCACTATACAAAAAATCAGGATAAGACTACCCGGATAGTCAACATACACTTGACAACGGTCCATTTGGAAGATGCGGACACAAGTTGTCACCGAGATATCAGGTTCAAAACTGTATAGTGCGTTATGGAGTGTACAGATTCTCGAAACAAAACTGCTGCATCCCCAGAAATATATACATCAACCAGCTAACTGCCAAACTATTATACCATACTAATCCTATAGATATTGTATACCTATGAAATAAACAGATAGAGAACTCAAAATGTTGCTCAAATCCAACCATCAGGCTAGTACCAAGCTGGCCGAACGCACGCTAAGGCTGCAAATCGAGCTATATAACATACCTACCATACTATTCCTACAATCAATATGTATAATATAAAAAAATAAACCAGCAAAAACCACAAAATATCCCAATCCAACCGCTAGGACCCAACAACCAACCACCGAATGAGTCAATTATACCCAACAAGATAAAAAATACAAACATAATCTACCCAGAAAAATATGTAGAATTATAATCCAGACATGAATATATAATTATACAGACACTCAAAACATGGAAATAATGGCAAATCACTCATTGAAAAATAAGATAAAGAACGGCTAAAAGCAGCCTCACTTGTCAAAAATTCCAGAGGCGTACTGAACATTTGCCTAAGGGGATCCATACACCCCACCCCTCGTCCAAAATGAGATGAAGACATATTCCTATGAGAAACGAAAAAATGTATAATAACCAACAGTTATGGCCAAGTATACCCAATACATTAGTCTAAAGGATAAGAAAATATAGAAATACAATAAACAAAAGTAAATCTTATAAACTGAATGTTCAAAGTTCGAAATACTCCCAAATATATCCGAAAAGCTGAGACCGAAAGCCCCCTTCCATCCGCCTCATTCCGCCCCCCCCCCACCCCTCTCCACCCGTTAGCTGACTCACGCGTCAAAACCGGTTCAGGCCCCGCTCGCCTGACTCCGGCCACATGGTCGCCCCATCGAAGCCCATCCGTACGCCCGCCGATAAAACTTCCTCGAATTGCGTTTCAGCTACATAGTAACCACTCACGCCTGTTGGGCGGTTCCTGGACATGCTTGTCGCCTGGCACGCCTGTTGGGCGGTTTCTGGACCTGCATGACGCCTGTTGGGCGGTTCCTGAACCTGCCTGACGCCTGACACGTCTGTTGGGCGAGTTCTGGATCTGCCTGGCGTCTGGCACGCCAGTTGGGCGGTTCCTAAACCTGCCTGACGCCTGTCACGCCTATTGTGCGGTTCCTGGTGAAGAATTATTTGTACAAACGAGTTGTTCTAACAAGGGAATCTAACGAAATTATACCGAAAAACATCGGGCAGTGCTTAATTTCTTTCAGAAGTAGAAGGTCTAAGCAAATAATATTATACAAACTTCGTTACAGCTGCGTGATAAAAAAACATCTGCTCAAGTGCTTACAAATGACTTATTTTGATCGTAAAAGACGTAAGGGAATTGGACGGAGTCCTCGTGGGCTGCAACGAGATCGAAATCACTTCCCGTTCTGTGGATTCGGCTTGTAAGGCAATTGGCCGGAGCAAGAAGTTCAGTCTTAATAAGTTATTTACTGCATCTCCCTTGAAAAAATGCCACCAGCACTTCCGTAAACCACCCTGCGGTTCTGCTTGCCACCCAGCGGTTTTGTTTGTTCCCCAGCGGTTCTGTTTGCCATCCAGCGGTTCTGTTTGCCACCCAGCGGTTCTGTTGGCCAACCAGCGGTACTGTTGGCTACCCAGCGGTTCTGTTTGCCACCCAGCGGTTTCATTTGCCACCCAGCGGTTCTGTTTGCCACTCAGCGGTTCTGTTTGCCACCCTGCGGTTCTGCTTGCCACCCAGCGGTTCTGTTTGCCACCCAGCGGTTTTGTTTGCCACCCTGCGGTTCTGCTTGCCACATAGCTATTTCGTTTGCCACCCAGCGCCTCTGCTTGCCGCCCAGCGGTTTCGTTTGCCACCCAGCGGTTCTGTTTGCCAGCCAGCGGTTCTGTTTGCCACCCAGCGGTTCTGTTTGCCACCCAGCGATTGTGTTTGCCACCCTGCGGTTCTGCTTGCCACCCAGTGGTTTGTTTGCCCTCCTGCGGTTCTGCTTGCCACATAGCTATTTTGTTTGCCACCCAGCGCCTCTGCTTGCCACCCAGCGGTTTCGTTTGCCACCCAGCGGTTCTGTTTGCCACCCAGCGATTGTGTTTGCCACCCAACGGTTTTGTTCGCCACCCAGTGGTTCTGTTTGCCAGACAGCGGTTCTGTTTGTCATCAGCGGTTATGCTTGGCACCCAGTGGTTCTGCTTGGCACCCAGCGGTTCTGCTTGCCACCCAGAGGTTTTATTTCCAGCCCTGCGATTCTGCTTGCCATTCAGCGGTTCAGTTTGCCACCTTGCGGTTTTGCTTGCCACCCAGCGTTTTTGTTTGCCCCCCATAGGTTCTGCTTGCCACCCAGCAGTTTCGTTTGCCACCCAGCGGTTCTGTTTGCCAGCCAGCGGTTCTGTTTGCCACCCAGCGGTTCTGTTTGCCATCCAGCGGTTCTGTTTGCCACACAGTGGTTCTGTTTGCCATCCAGTGGTTCTGTTTGCCACCCAGCGGTTCTGTTTGCTACCCAGCGGTTCTGTTTGCCACCCAGTGGTTCTGTTTGCCACCCAGCGGTTCTGTTTGCCACCCAGCGGTTCTGTTTGCCACCCAGCGGTTGTTTGCCACCCAGGGGTTCTGTTTGCCACCCAGCGGTTCTGTTTGCCAACCAGCGGTTCTGTTTGCCACCCAGCGGTTCTGTTTGCCACCCAGCGGTTCTGTTTGCCACCCAGTGGTTCTGTTTGCCACCCAGCGGTTCTGTTTGCCACCCAGCGGTTCTGTTTGCCACCCAGTGGTTCTGTTTGCCCCCCAGCGGTTCTGTTTGCCACCCAGCGAAAGTGCTCTGAAGGATATAATCATGTGGTCATCGAAATTGCTGAATTATGCAAGCTAGTAAACGTCAGGTCAGAATTTCCTTCATATAAATATTAAAATGGAAATTGGAATGAAACATTTATCGTCTAAGTCAAAATCTTATATGTGACAGTAACATCACTCAAGTGATAGTGACATCACTCAACTGATAGTTATCACTCAAGTGATAGTTATCACTCAAGTGATAGTTATCACTCAAGTGATAGTTATCACTCAAGTGATAGTTATCACTCAAGTGATAGCTATCACTCAAGTGATAGTGACATCACTCAAGTGATAGTGACACCACTCAAGTGATAGTGACATCACTCAAGTGATAGTGACATCACTCAAGTGATAGTTATTAGTCAAGTGATTGTGACATCACTCAAGTGATAGTGACATTGCTCAAGTGATAGTTACATCATTAAAATAATAGTGACATCACTCAAGGGATAGTGACATCCCTCAAGTGATAGTGACATAACTCAAGTGATGGTGACATCACTTAGCATAGGTGTTTGCAGTGAGACAAGATTTTCAGAACTACCTTGCGAAGATAAAAGATTTGTTCTGGGTCTTCCTGGATCTGGAAAAGGGGTAAGAAGATCGACAGGAAGGCGCTGGGGAGAGAATTGCGATCGTATGGAGTGGGTGAAAATTTGTTGACTGAACTAGTGGAAGCTGGAGTGAAATCGAGATTGAAATATGGGTGTAAATTGTTAAGTACACTGAAGAGTGCTTGAGCTTTGGGACTTAAGGCGTGGCAGCTGAGAGAGGGCTTAATCAGAGGATAGTTGTTCGAACTATGCTCTACGGGGCTGACACGTGTGTAGCGAGAACGGAGGAGAGGAGAAAGTTGAATGTAATAGCAATAATGACGTTCGAATAAGAATGGGGATGGTGGGGAAGTTGGGGACAGAGTATATTAACGTGTTCTGAAGGGGGCCGACACATGGTTAGAATGAATGATGGAAGGTTGATGGAATGATACGAGGTTTGTGAAATGATGGGAGGTTGGTGAAAGGGTGGGAGGTTGGTGGAATGATGAGAAGTTGGTGGTAGGATTGGAGGCTGGTGGGATGATGGGAGGTTGGTGGAATGGTGAGAGGTTGGTGGAATGATGGGAGGTTGGTGGAATGATGAGAGGTTGGTGGAATGATGAGAGGTTGGTGGAATAGGTGATGAAATCGGAGGTAGGTGGACCAAAGTTTTAGTGAGTGGATGTCATAAAGCAAGCTTGAAGAAGAAGAAACATAAGTGTGGAGGTACCGAGAGAGCGCCTCATGAACATGTCTGTGTGAACAATGGTTATGGATGGATGAGTTTTAATGTGGTCCCGAAGCGAATGCCCGCTATTGGAGTCTCGTTGAGAAACGGAACGGACGTGTGTTGGAAAGGGCCCGGCAGGTATGACGCAGCAGGGGTAAACAGTGGAAGCTGTTAGGCTCTGCTGCTGACACTGATCCCGGCCCTCACTTATGATAAGAAGAGTGTGTGTTACCGGTTTCTGGCCGAGTTTATATATTTACCGGTTTCTGGCTGAGTTTTGCAATGAGTGTGAATGCATGACAGGAGCGATAGTTGTCCCTTGACGTCAGCCACCTCTTCTGCGAGATTCGGCCTAGCGTCTTTCTCATGTCTACTCGTAAAAGTTTGACTTAACATTGATTTTTTAAACATATCTATTTGGGATGGATCTATTAATAAAACCAGAAAGTTGCCAGTAATTCTTAATATTATATTGGATTTGTATAACTCACAGCAAGGTTTTAATTATTATATTGCAAAAGGCGATATACATTACCAGGATGTAAATCTAGTTTCGTTTACAAATATTTGAATAAAAGTAGGCGTTCCAAACTCTGATTCATGTGTATCCTGCTACTGCAGGCTTTTCAAACTCTGATTCATGTGTATCCTGCTACTACAGGCGTTCCAAACTCTGATTCATGTGCATCCTGCTACTACAGGCATTCCAAACTCTGATTCATGTGTATCCTGCTTCTACAGGCGTCCCAAACAATAATTCCGGTGCATCCTGCTTCAACCTGCCGGCGTCCAAACTCTGATTCATGTGAATCATGCTTCTACAGGCGTTCCAAACACTGATTCAGGTGTATCATGCTTCAAAAGGCGTTCCAAACACTGATTCAGGTGTATCCTCCTTCTACAGACATTCCAAAGTCTGATTCAGGTGTATCCTGCTTCTTCAGGCATTCCAAACTCTGAATCAGGTGTATCCTGCTTCAACACATGTGAAGTCAAGTTCTGTGGAACACTCATCAAGGGACATGACTCTTACTTGCGTAAAGAATACTTCTGACGTCCAGATCTTCATGTTCTTCCAGCATAAACCAATCTGAAAAATATATTTATATTAGTTAAGAAACTGGTTAAGAAAGTGTGAATTGAATCCCTTCAAGGTTTTCAATTGTTAATTTGCGACGCAAACTTACGTAAGGAAGATTGATGGTGCGATTTTGAAACATCTTTCATTCAAATGACTCAAGTGGAAACAAATTTCACAAAATATTATGGAGATACATTTGTTATATTGTTTGCTTATGGTGACACCGTTCAGTATGCTTGTGGTGACACCGTTCAGTATGCCAATGGTGACACCTTTCAGTAGGCTTATGGTGCCACCGTTCAGTATGCTTATGGTGACACCGTTCAGTATGCTTATGGCGACACCGTTCAGTATGCAAATGGTGACACCGTCCAGTATGCTTATGGTGACACCGTTCAGTTTGCTTATGGTGACACCATTCAGTATGCTTATTGTGACACCGTTCAGTATGCTGGTGGTGACACCGTTCAGTATGCTTATGGTGACACCGTTCAGTATGCTTATGGTGACACCGTTCAGTATGCTTATGGTGACACCGTTCAGTATGCTAATGGTGACACCGTTCAGTATGCTTAGGGCGACACCGTTCAGTATACTTATGGTGACACCGTTCAGTATGCTAATGGTGACACCGTTCAGTATGCTTATGGTGACACCGTTCAGTATGCCTATGGTGACAGTTCAGTATGCTAATGGTGACACCGTTCAGTATGCTTATGATGACACCGTCCAGTATGCTTATGGTGTCACCGTTCAGTATGTTAATGGTGACACCGTTCAGTATGCTAATGGTGACACCGTTAAGTATGCTTATGGTGACACCGTTCAGTATGCTAATGTTGACACCGTTCAGTATGCTTATGGTGACACCGTTCAGTATGCGTATGGCGACACCGATCAGAAGTATGCTTATGGTGACACCGTTCAGTATGCTTATGGTGACACCGTTCAGTATGCGGATGGCGACACCGTTCAGTATGCTTATGGTGACACCGTTCAGTATGCTTATGGTGACACCGTTCAGTATGCGTATGGCGACACCGTTTAGTATGCTTATGGTGACACCGTTCATTCAAATGTTTTATCATGCAAGGAAGTGAGTTGAAATAATTTTCAAAATGCTACATTTGAAATTAATAATTCAATGATACAACCCGAAGATACGTTCTTGATGACGCATGTGAACGCAATCAATCAAATAAGGGAATACCAGAGGAAATATGTTTGTTTTACATGGTAATATTTGATCAATTCTGTCCTGATGTTCCTGTCTATCAATGAAGGGGAAAATGACAAACTATGGACTGAATAGAAGTTCCTCTAACAACGGAGATACACTACATGGACAGCTGGTGACCATGCCTGCAAGGAGTTATTTGATGAAGACATGGACAGCTGGTGACCATGCCTGCAAGGAGTTATTTGGTGAAGAGATGGACAGCTGGTGACCATGCCTGCAAGGAGTTATTTGGTGGCGACATGGACAGCTGGTGACCATGCCTACAAGGAGTTATTTGGTGAAGACATGGACAGCTGGTGACCATGCCTGCAAGGAGTTATTTGATGAAAACATGAACAGATGGTGACCATGCCTGCTAGGAGTTATTTGGTGAAGACATGAACAGCTGGTGACCATGCCTACAAGGAGTTATTTGGTGAAGACAAGAACAGCTGGTGACCATGCCTGCAAGGAGTTATTTGGTGAAGACATGAACAGCTGGTGACCATACGTGCATGAGTCATTTTGTGATGACATGGACAGCTGGTGCATGAACATATGTGCAATGTGTTGAAATGGTAATGACATGGACAGCTGGTGACCATGCTTGCAAGGAGTTATTTGGTGTGGACATGGACAGCTAGTGACCATACGTGCAGGAGTCATTTTGTGATGACATGGACAGCTGGTGCATGACCACATGTGCAATGGGTTAAAATGGTAATGACATAGACAGCTGGTGACCATGAGTTCGGTGGGGTCAAATGGTAACGACTTGGACAGCTGGTGACCATGAGTTCGGTGGGGTCAAATGGTAACGACTTGGACAGCTGGTGATTATGAGTTCGGTGGGGTCAAATGGTAACGACTTGGACAGCTGGTGACCAGAAGTACATTGGGTAATATGGGAATTACATGGACAGCTGGGGATCACGGCTGTCCATAGTTAGCAATGATACACTCAATGCATTCTTAACCCCTTTAAATGTCAGCAGTTACGGCTATAGTGTAAATGTTATAATAATGTTCATATATGATGAACCAGACCGATTGGTAGGATATTTATGCTGTTCAATTGACACAATAAGTTAGACAACATGTTGGTTAAGTTTTTTATTGACCTATTGTCAATCGATGTATATGATCGTACTCTGTAACACACAAAAAGTGAGTACAATTATCCACGGTGTGATTGATTTCCGTAGTTTTCTCTTTGGAAACTCGTTACCATCTGAAAGGTGTACAAAACAACACGATTGAAAATCATAAGCTATAAGTATGTGGGATATGAATATGTTAACTTTCTGCTCGTAAATAGTCCTGAAATTGTTCTTTTTGCTTTTGCTTACCTGCACCAAACCCTGGACCACCGTGAGCCACACCAGTCCGAGCCACACTAGTCCAACCCACAGCACTCGCATTTTTTCACAATTTCGCTACAGTAAACACGAAAACAGACACTAACAACCAATTAGTGCATGTATACAACAGGTCTGTTACTCTACAGCTTCCACTGGAGTCGGATTTCACTTGCTATGTTTGTGTTCGTAATCTTAATCAACACTCTACTATTTCTTCGTATTGTTTCCAACAGTTTATTGCCCCTCTGCATGTCCATTATCTGTTCTAATAACTGTCCTGTAAGAATCGAGCAACACGTAACCACACAAGTCGCAATACGCCTCAATTAGTGTTATTGTTTACGCAAGCAAGCATTGACTATTTTATAGATAACAATTGAGGATAGTATTATCGACGGCTGACCTGCGGTTAGGAGTTGGCAGACGATAATGCTCAGTGGTGGACCCTGCGTGCTAGATACAGATGCAGATGCGGACACAGTGACAGCGTCTGGCAAGGTCGAAGCTGCCACTGTTGTGTAAACAGTGGCCTTGTCTATCTGGCAAGGTCGCAGCAGCCGCTTTGAGAGAATGCGGAGGCAAGCTGCCACTGTTGTGAAAACAGTGGTATTGTCGGACGAGGAAGTCGCAGCAAGAGTTCATGCAGGGCATATAGCTGAAGTTATAACAATAGACAGTAATGATTGCATTCATTTAAGATGTCGTATGTAGGCTATGTTGAGAGGTTGGTTCTAAGCCATTTTGTTACGTGCGGAAAGGGGCCTGCGTGCCCCAGTAACCGATTCCCCAATGTTGAACTGCATGATGTTTTAGAACAGAGGTTATTAATTGTAAGGTTATGTTGCGCTTTCATTAAGGCTGGTTGCCATATCATTGTTAGGATGTTGGCCCTAAGCCTATTTGTTACTTATATGCCTTATTGCTAGTATAACTGCGACATTGTTTTAAGAGGAGTGGCCGGGATTTTGTCCCAGCGAGTGGTGGGCGCTGACGTCACGTTTTAGACTATATAAGGCGATGTCACCAAGTAACGAGAGATTATTCACAACCTAGCCATGTGAAGGACACGTTGTCATACTCGTCCTACAGCCCGCCATTTTCGCCGCTAAGCCCAACTCTCCATGCCATAGAATCTACAAGTTTGATGACTTTTCAACGTTAGTGTAAACACATAGAATTTGACGACTCTTCAAGATCCAAAGCACTTGGACAGTATCACTTCATCACCGTCTTCAATACTATTACTACACCAGAAAAACAGTAGTATTTAGGAAATACAGCCAAGATCTATAACGTGCATCGAGTTCGATGCCCATGGGGTCAGTCGGACGAGCGCACCGCAGGACGCGGTCGCTGAGGAGCACCATCATCCGGCACTTGGAACATAGCACTGCAGGTCACTGACCCGGGTGAGCGCGTACTTTGTCACTATATCTACATCTACTTGTTGATAACTCGATACTACATCCAATCGGTTGTTCGGAGGGTTTTTCCTCCTGTAATTAGGTTAGAGCTGGGTTTTTCTTTCAAGTGATCCTCATGTGTTGTATTAGAATAGCTGATCCTCATGTGTATGTATTAGGATAGCGACCAAGCGTGGTATAACGGAGCTATAGACTAGTACACCTATGTGTATTTGAACTGTCTTTACTGTTTTTTTTCTCTGCACACAGTTGTGCATAATATAGATAGGCTGCGTCATCTGTGAGTGGGTAGTAATTTGAAGCCAGTCTCAGGGTTTTCTTGAGCATTAATATATTGAGAATTCTTTCAATGTTCCCAGTGGTTTTAATTCCCTTCACATAGTAGCAAATGTATGGACTCACATATTATCTGCTAGACCCCTCCCTAGACCTCTCCTGGGTCGGGCGAACTCACAGCCCGTCGGTCATTGATAAGTATCTAACGGTACATGATATGATTGCCTTTGATTTCTTTGAATTGATCGGGCGGGCACAGCACCCTTTAATTAACAGCAGGGAACATCTGCATACATAAACCACAAGGGCCTCAACCGCAAGGGCCTTAACCACCCGGGCATCATAAGCCAACAGCGTCTCATAAGTCACCAGGGCCTCGTAAACCGTCAGGGCCACATAAACTACCAGGGTCGCATGAGCCAACAGCACCTCATAAACTACCAGGGCCTTTTAAACCACCAGGGCCTCAACCACCAGGGCCTCATAAGCCACCAGGGCCTCATAAGCCACCAGGGCCTCATGAGCCACCAGGGCCTTATAAACTACCAGGGCCTCAACCACCAAGGCCTCTTAAACCACCAGGGTGCCATAAGCCACAAGGGCCTTATAAACTACCAGAGCCTCAACCACCAGGGCCTCATAAACCACTAGGGCCTCAAAAACCACCAAGGCCTCATAAACCACCAGGGCCTCATGAACCCCATGGCCTCATAAACCACCAGGGCCTCATAAGACACCAGGGTTTTAACTACTAAGACCTCATAAACCACCAGAGTCTCATAAACCTCCAGGACCTCATAAACTGACCTGGCCCCATAAGCCACCAGAGCCTCATAAGCCACCAGGACTTTGTAAACAACCAGAACCACACATATCACCGGAGCCTCATAAACTTAATAAACCACCAGGGCCTCAACCACCAGGGCCTCATTAACCACTAGGACCTCATAAATCACCGGGACCTAATAAGCCACCAGGGCCTCAACCACCAAGGCCTCATAGACCACATGGACCTCATAAGCCACCAGGTCCTTAACCACCAGGTCCTCATAATGCACCAAGACCTCAACAACCAGGGCCTCATAGAACACCAGGACCTCATAAACCACCAGGGCCTCAACCACCAGGGCCTCATTAACCACTAGGACCTCATAAACCACCAGGGCCTCAAAACCATCAGGGCCTCAACACCCAGGGCCTCATCAGCAGCCAAAGCCTGAGCGGTCTTCGTCGTTCTGATGACATGACATGTACGGATTTCGAATGAAAAAATCACCGGACGAAAGCTAGAAGAAATTCAAGTCCGTAAGATGAGTCATCAACAATAGTTTTGTTTGATAGTGATCGAGTCTTTGGCGTCTCTATCAGGGGTCGAAGTAGATGGGAAAACACACCGGACTATACGAAGCTGTCTAAATTCCAAACACCTGTGCAAGTGAGGTGGTCTCTCCACCTCATTACATACAGAGATAACAATACATTTACGAAGATACTAAGACCTATACACTTCCATCGGAGACTTCAACAAAAGGCATAACGCTCTGCACCATGTTATAGATATACCCTTGACTCAAGCCCCGGTATCTTTGCCCGTGACGGTATCTGAAGAAGGTCAGCAGTACTGCAACTGATGAGCCTATGCTCGAGAGGACCTGCTCACCACAAGACGATAACAGTATGTACAAAAATGTTATCACCACTGTTGGACGGCTGAATGATAGCGCAGCAGGAGGCTGATTGGACTTATTGATACTGAAGCGAAGTTATGGTATTAAACTACACAAGAGATGTCCGTATAAGAAAGAAAGTCTGGGGTGGATCTTTTTAGGATCCTTTTCATGATATGCTAGTAATACTGCAAGCTTGAAGTATCATTGGAATGATAATTTTAACCCGTCCGCTGGTTCACTTATACTATACTACTTTAGGCCCCATTCTGAGGAGGGGTGAGAATGTGGAGCTTACTATCTGTAGTTATTGGAAAAGATAATGCCGAAGATATTGAAGCAAATGACTGCATGTGCTGCTCGCATTCTCTTATTCCGCTACAAGATAGGATGAAATAATAACAATGTAGGTGAACCTTTCAAACATTTACATTATTATTTTTGCTTTAAGAGACGAATCTTAGTTTCCCTCTCAACATGTTTCAAAGGAAACCGGCCAAGCTGCAGCACTAACTACTGCCCTTCTTAGTAACGTCGTACGAATAAAGGGCCTTATTAGTGACGTCATACGAATAAAGGGCCCTGTTAGTGACGTCAAACGAATAAAGGCCCCTGTTAGTGACGTCCTACGAATAAAGGCCCCTGTTAGTGACGTCATACGAATGAAGGCCCCTGTTAGTGACGTCATACGAATAAAGGTATCAGGGATTGAAGTCATCCTCTTAGAGCAGCAAGGCCTGGTGTGTTCAGAGTGCCTCATTTCAGTGGCGGCCACGATACTCTTATAGATACTTATTTCAATTACAATGTCTCCTAAAATATGGACAAATTATGTGGGAAAAGGCTCTGCAGATATAGTATCGTGCCTAACATAGTATCGTGCCTATCATAGTATCATGCCTAACATAGTACCGTGCCTATCATAGTATCATGCCTAACATAGTATCGTGCCCATCATAGTATCATGCCTAACATAATATCGTGCCTATCATAGTATCGTGCCTAACAAAGTATCGTGCCCATCATAGTATCGTGCCTAACATAGTATCGTGCCAAACGTAGTATCGTGCCTATCATAGTATCGTTCCTAACATAGTATCGTGCCTAACAAAGTATCGTGCCCATCATAGTATCGTGCCTATCATAGTATCGTGCCTAACATAGTATCGTGCCTCACATAGCATCGTGCCTAACATAGTGTCGTGCCTATCATAGTATCGTGCCTATCATAGTATCGTGCCTATCATAGTATCGTGCCGAACATAGTATCGTGCCTATAACATAGTATCGTGCCCATCATAGTATCGTGCCTAACGTGGTATCGTGCCTATCATAGTATCGTGCCTAACATAGTATCGTGCCTAACATAGTATCGTGCCTAACGTAGTATCGTGCCTATCATAGTATCGTGCCTATCATAGTATCATGCCTAACATAGTACCGTGCCTATCATAGTATCATGCCTAACATAGTATCGTGTCCATCATAGTATCATGCCTAACATAATATTGTGCCTATCATAGTATCGTGCCTAACAAAGTATCGTGCCCATCATAGTATCGTGCCTAACATAGTATCGTGCCAAACGTAGTATAGTGCCTATCATAGTATCGTTCCTAACATAGTATCGTGCCTAACAAAGTATCGTGCCCATCATAGTATCGTGCCTATCATAGTATCGTGCCTAACATAGTATCGTGCCTCACATAGCATCGTGCCTAGCATAGTGTCGTGCCTATCATAGTATCGTGCCTA
>SDVV010018836.1:0-13664 GCA_016164225.1 Gammarus roeselii
TCACGAACTTCAACTACGTGGATGACATACTAGTTGCCAGCTCAAATGAGACTGAGCATCTCCAAGACCTTGAAGAACTTTTCACCAGACTAGCAGCTCATGGGCTAGTCATTCACCCGCTCAAAAGTGAATTTGGACGCCCCGAAGTGGACTTTCTTGGACACAGAATAACCTCACAGGGAATTCTGCCGTTGCCCGAGAAGGTCAAGGCTCGCAACGATTTTGAGAAGCCCGTGCTCATCAGGACGCTTCGAACATTCTGTGGAATGATCCAGCTTTACAACAGATTCTTGCATGACATTGCCTCAGTCATGGCACCACTTAACACACTTCTATCGGGGGAACCCAGAAAGAATGACAAAATTGAGTGGAGCCCAGCAGCAAAACAGGCATTCGAAAACGCAAAAGCAGCACTAGCTCAAGCAACAATGCTCCATCACCCATTGCCAGATGCACCAATCTCAATTGCAGTGGATGCTTTCAACACCACAGTGGGAGCAGTGCTACAGCAGCTCCAAGACAAAGAATGGAGACCGCTAGCTTTCTTCAGTAATAAACTACAGCCAAGGGAAAGGAAATACTCCACCTTTGGTCGAGAATTACTTGCAGCTTATCTATCAGTGAAACATTTCCGCTACTTCATCGTAGGCATAGACTTTGCCATCATCACCAATCATAAACCATTGATTGTTGCACTTCACAAACGACAGGAACGAGACATTTCTCGGGAGAGTCGCCAACTCTCCTACATCAGTCAGTTCACAACTGACATCCGGCACATCGCTGGAGAAAATAACCAAGTTGCAGACGCTTTGTCACGATGTCATGATCAAGAGGAACCAGCCACGCAACTGCCTCCTGAACCAATCGATGAGAATTGCGATTAGATTCTCACAGCAATATTCACGGACATTGATGAAGAACGACTTCGCACGGAACAACTTCAAGACCAAGAGTTGAAAGCACTACTCGAAGACGAGGATTCAACCTTCCGCCTACAACAAGTTGATGGAATCTACATGCACATACATGACAATGTGTGCCGACCTTACATTCCAAAGACAGTGCACAACATTGCCCATCCTGGGAAGCGTGCCACAGTTCAGCAACTTGCCACGCGTTATGTGTGGCCAGCCATGAAGAAAGACATCCGAAAATGGTGCGAGCAGTGCACAAACTGTCAAAAAGGCAAAATAAGTCGTCACAACTTTGTTCCATCACAAACCATACCACCAGAAGGAGGAAAGTTTGCGCAGATACATCTCGATCTCGTGGGACCCTTACCTCACAATGAGGGGTACGAATACCTACTCACCATAATCGGCAGACATGCCCGCTGGCCTAAAATCTGTCCCATCAAAGATGCACGAGCAGAAACAGTCAGCAAAGCTTTCCTTGCCACTTGGATCTCACGCTATGGTTGCCCCATGAGCATCATCACAGACCGCGGTCCTCAGTTTGAATCGGCTTTATGGACTAGTCTCATGGAAACCCTTGGTTTGGTGCGAATCAGGACCACCGCTTACCACCCTCAGGCCGATGGCCTGATCGAACGACTCCACCGCCGAGTCAAGGGTGCCTTAAAAACACAGGCAGATCCTCACCACTGGGTGGAAAAACTTCCACTCATCCTCCTAAGCATGCGAACCGCAGTAAAAGAAGACATCGGCTATACAGCAGCAGAACTCATGTTTGGAGTAAATTGCGACTTCCATGCAACCTGTTGGTCAGCAACGGCAATCCTGTACTGACCGACATCACTGAGTACAACCAGAGACTCCAAAACTTCATGAATGAAGTTGGTCCGGCACAGTCCCGACCAATTTAACGAGCAGAGGGACACCTCGACCCTTAACTCAAAACAGCGACGCACGTCTTTGTCTGCATCGACAGAGTACGGCGCCCGCTCGAAGCACCATACGAAGGACCATTTGAGGTAGTTCAACGAACACCGACACACTACACCGTCAAGCGAAGAGGCAAAACCGACAATGTCCATGCCTCTCGTTTAAAAGCGGCCTATGGCATAGACGACGTATTACCTGAAAGACATTCACATGTCAGGATAAGAATCGGAAACGTGCCGTCAACCACACCAGGCCCAGTCCGAGTTCCCACACCAGACGCACCACGTCCAGAGGACCGGCACACGTCACGAACCCAGACCACCGGACAACCAGCAAAATTACCACCGCAAGCCCCACAGGACGGAGAGTACAAATAAACCCACAACCTCAAGTCAGGTTGTTCACTCAAACCACCAGGTCTGGCAGAGCAGTAAGAGCACCAGACCGCCTCAACATGTAGCTAACGCTGCTCATTTGGACGTCAGCCAAGCAAGGGAGGAAACAATACTGCATCCCTGGCTGCAGTCTGAATGGGGAGTGATGTAGAGGTCTCAATTGACCCTACATTATCCTAATAACACTTAACGCATTATATGTGCATCACAAGCACTATTACGATTAAGCAATCGCATCTTTTGATCTCATTGTTGCATATCTCTGTAGGTAGCAACAACATTTCCATTCAGCTAGTACAAACAGCTTCCAATTATAATGGCAGTGCAACAAATATTCATTTTGGCTAAATAAATATGTATACCCATGCACTAAAAGCCATGAGACATGAATCAGATGGAATAAATGATTCAGAGAAATATTCTTACAAAATTCAGAGAAATATTTTTACATGAATCTGGCAACAAGCTGAGCGGGCTTTGTTTTTCTAGACTCTTCCGTTTTGGCGGCTCGCACGATATGGTCGTTTCTGTGTTCCCTCAAGACCTGGCCAAAGATATATATAGACTTGTTGGGCTAGATAACTATAGGCTTACCTTGGATACTGCTCCACAGAAGACAGTGTGTTCTCTTCAGACCTTAACCTATATTTCTTCTTTTCCCCTTCTATATTACCCTTGGATCACAACCCTCAGTTACGTTGAGATCAATACTAAAGAAATTCATTACCAAAGCCTGTCATTGTCCTTGTGTACAAACATTACTCAATTGCTGTTTTTTCAAATGCAACACAATGATAGCCCAGTGCCTTAGGAAAAAAGTTATCCATATACAACTTGACAGATAGTTAACGTTAAATACAACCTGGCAAGACCAGCAGCTTCCTTGAAGCGGGGTTAGTTTCTCTGGTTGGACCTCATTCAGTCTCGTTAATGTAGCCAGATAGAACAGCCAGAGATATATATATTGTTTCTGCGGACTTTAATAATGAAGGAATACAGTAGGCGATAGAGGTGCTAAAAGCAGGGAAAAACGTGGTTTGAATGGACTAGCGACTGAGATCCAGAAAATGGGTGGAGAATCGATTGTCGAATAGCTGGGGAGGCTACTGAACCTGAGTTTTGTGGCAGGCGTGGTGCCGATTGAATTGAGTGGCACAGTGTTTGCACTATTGTTCTGTTTAATGGCTGACGAGGTAGAAATGAATGCTGCAACTCGATAATTATCAGTTAGTTACGTGTTGTCGATAAGTTGTACGGGAGATTGCAAGTCAAGAGGATTACCGAAAGTACGGATAGTGGGGCTTCAAGAGTGAAGAAGGGGTGTGAATATGCGAATTTGCAGTGAAAAATTTATGTGTGAAGTACCTTGCAAGGGTGAAGGATATGTTCTGGGTCTTCAAGGATTTGGAATATGCCTACAACAGGGTGGACAAGCAGCGCTATGGAGGGTGTTGTGTCTGTATGGAGTGAGTGGAAATTTGTTGAAGCGGTTCAGAGTTTCTATGTTGGCAGAAGAGCATGTGCCAAGTTGGGGAGAGAGGTGATTGAAGGCTTGGTTCACATTGAAAGTAGGACTGAGAAAAGGCTGCGGTATGCCTTCCTGGCTGTTCAACGTTTACATGGATGGATTGGTCAGTGAGGTGAACGTGAGTGTAATGGGACGTGACTTCGAGCTGTTGAAATTTAATGAGAGTAGTTGGCAGGTATATCAGTTACTGCTTGGGGATGATTCGGCACTGGTGGCGGATTTGGAGGAGAAGCTGTGTAGGCTTGTGTCGGAGTTTGGTAGAGTGTGTGAGATAGGGAAGGTGAAACTTAACGTTAGTAACAGTTGAAAAATTGGATGTTCGAGGAATGTCGATATGAGAAGACTTAGTGGCCTCCAAGTTGGAAAGTTATTTCAGGATGTTCAGGGTTTCAAGTATCAGGACTCTTATGTGGAGAAGGAAGGGTGTTAAGGGTTGGGTGCACTGAAGATTGTAGTGAGCTGTAGGACGTTGGGAGCGGAAGCAAAGAGAAAGTTGTTTGAGCATGTAGTTGTTCCAACTTTGTTCTACGGCGCTGAGACGTGGTGATAACATGAAGAAAAATTAACATAAATGTTATCGAGAAGAAGAACTGACAGAATCCACAACGGCGTTGTTCGAGTTAGAATCGAGGTGACAGAGTAGATACGCTTGTTTTCAGTTGATACGCGTGTTTCACATAGTGAAGATGGATGATGAATTTGGTGAAAAGAAAATGAAGGCTAATGTGAGTAGACCTAGAGTTAGAGCGTAGATGGATGGATTGAAGAAGGTGTTATGAAGAAGGAACATAATTTTGCAGGTAGCGAGAGAGCGTACAATGGATTGGTGATGAGTGGGAAATGATTGTGAACGGATGAATTTCTGACGCTGCCCTGATGTGATTTCCAGCCCTTGTCATCACTTTGAGAAACGGATTGGTCGTGAGTGAGCCCGGTGACTATGACGCAGTTTGGGTAAACCAAACACACTGTCGGACCGCACTCCGACAGTGTGTTTGGTTGAATCAGGCAGAGGCTTACAATAGTTCTAACCATAAATTTTTAAAATTTGGGTATTATTGGTAAAACAAATGAAATAGATTTCCAAATGAGTTGATGTCTTAATTTTAGGAATCGAAATCCAAGTATTTTTGGTGCAGCCTCAAAATATTCAAATATCGATCACATTGAAACAAATAAAGCAGGTGCAGAAATGGGGCATGATAAGATCTAGATTTGTAAAAAACAAGTTCAATACTGAGTTATTAAATTTGAGGTACAAAAACTCGCACATTCGTATTAACAGTCCTGTATCAGTTTGAAATACCGCTCGTAACATTTCTAATTTTTCTGTTTGAATCTTATATTCTTTCTTTCCCGAGTGAATACGAAATAGTATATTGAATTTCTTTGTTCGAAAAAACGTTTTGCGATTGTGGCGGGAGTGCCGCATGAAAAACGAGAACTGGCTGGTTTTCGTATGATTCATTTTGAAATACGCTTCCTCACTAAATTGGAATGTTTTTTTTGGTCGTAGAAAGATGAATGATTTCAAGACCACCGCCGTCATTCTGATTATTTAGAATTCCTCAGATTTCATTATACAAATTTTAAATATTGAAATAAATATTTGGATGCACAGTAAACAACATATATGGGTCATATAGAATTTTATACTCAGGTTGTAGGGTGGCGTTTCCACCAGATGGTGCTGGCGGACAGCCACAAGCGTAGTCAATAACTCATGTGAGCTTGAATTTCCGAGGGCAAACAACTGATTTCGGAAAAGGCGAACTTGCAACGTCGTAAATGGTGCTCTTATTTAATTTGAACAATATGCAGTTAAAATATAATAAATATTGAACAAAATTTCATTATTTTGAAGCATCACCCTCATATAAGCCGAAGCAAATCAGAGCTGAAAAGCGCATCTCAAACTTGGTTTGAACAAAAAGATGTTCGTAAAACGATGACCTAAAAATTTTGCATACACAGCAAATTGTTGCACTTGCCCTAAGGAGAACAAATTGCACACTTACTGACGAAGCTTCAGCATTTTGAAGAATCACACCCCCTCTGAAAAGTTTTAATATATATGAATTATTCATCGTGTTACATGGAATGATTAGCGTTGATATGCATTTTCATAACCAGCAATGTAGTATTGGTAAAGTGTGATTGCATGCTTAAAATAATAAATGATATGCATGTCTGTTGTTATAAAATCACACCTTAGTTCAGTCGGTAGAACAACTTGGAAGGGCCTGCTATGGCTTTAGTTCTATTAACAGCTCGTGACCACAGTGCGCTACCGCTTTTATACCGCTTTCATTTTCATAAAATAGTATAGAGAATTAATATGTGCTTTCTCCCATGGTTTACATAAATTTCGTTATGCTCAGCGGGAACAAAAGTATTGAAATTGAGATTCCTTGTGTTTTTTTCCTAGGTTTCAAGAAGTTTTCCGTCTGTTATTCTTTCAGTCACATTGCGGGGCCGTTCGCATGACTCCCACGTTGATGTAACTTGTAGCTATAATGATTATCTGGCTTTTGCACTTCAGTGCTAGACAATCTGTTTGTTCGAGACCGTCTCTCTCTGCTGCATGTCGTCGAAGGCTACTGCCTGCATTCTCATTTCACCGTATAGAGAATTAATATGTTCTTTCTTCCATGGTTTACAGAAATTTCGTTATGCTCAGCGGGAACAGAAGTGTTGAAATTGGGATTCCTCGTGGTTTCTTCCTAGGTTTTAAGAAGTTTTCCGTCTATTATACTTTTCAGTCACATTGCGGGGTCGTTCGCATGACTCCCACGTTGATGTAACTTGTAGCTATAATAATTATCTGGGTTTTGCACTTCAGTGCTAGACAATCTGTTTGTTCGAGACCGTCTCTTTTTGCTGCATGTCGCCGAGTGCTACTGCCTGCATGCTTATTTCACCGTAATGCAAGCTAGTCAAGGAGTGACCCCGACACGAGCAGAATCTAGAACGGAAGGAGGTCATAACAACCAAATTCAAGCCCGCGGATGTGGAGCTGGGCTGCGAAAGTAAGCTGATGATGTAGGGCCACAGTGGCAGGAAAAAAGTTCAAAGAGCTTAGGGAGGTGGGTATTTATAACTCAAGAAACAACTTCGTAAGACCGCTGAGGGAATCAAAAGGGTCAACAGGCAGTGACGGTGGCCTTTTACAGAAATTTGGGACGATGAAAAGATGTTTGTTATTTCTCCTGATCTCTAGTGCTTATTCATTGTTTCTTGTGTATGGATGGGAGTTTCGCCTCGTCTCGTCTCGCGTCGCATCGCATCGTATCGTGTCGTGTCGTATAGTATCGCATGGTATCGTAATGTATTGTATCAAATCGTTTCGTATCCTATCGTACCGTATCGCATCATAGTTGGAATACATTGACATCACGACTCCGCCACAAGATCCGTTTGCTCCTATTTCGGTACCGACTGTTTTAAGCTCGTGTTTCACGGCGAGTGCGGTGCTTCTCCAGCATTACCTAACATGCCCTACGTAGATGCCTTTCACCACCCTCACTCACCAAGGGTGTGACTTCGTTCCTTGAGCAGCCCCGAGAACTTAGTCGACTTTCTCTACAAGCTGAGATCGTTGTACAGTAGTGACTTTGTTCTCCAAGCCGCCCGACAGCTATTTCAAAGTTCCTTACAAGCATCGTCACTACAATGGAGGAACTTCATTCCTGCAGCAGCTCCGAGAACTCTGTCCACTCCATCTACGAGCCAATATCATTGTAGGAGAGTTATTTTGTTCTCGGAGACGTCCCGAGACTGATTTCTATTTGCCTTACAGTCGTTGCACCTCCAAGGGAAGTGACTTCATTCCTGCAACAGGTCGAGAACTCTGTACGCTTCATGTTCGAGCCGACATTATTGTAGGAGTGTCACTTTTCTCTCGGAGCTGCGTCGGGACCGACATCCATTTGCCTTACAGCTATCGCAGCTCCAAGGGAAGTGATTTCGTTTCTTAAGCAGCCTGAGAACTCAGTCAACTTCCCTTACGAGCCGAGATCGTTGTAGGGTAGTGACTTTATTCTCGGAGCCGCCCCGAGAGCGATTTCCAAGTTCCTAACAAGCATCGCCACTCCAAGGGAGTGACTTCACTCCTGCAACAGCCCCGAGAACCATGTCCACTGCCCCTATGAGCTGAAGTGGTTGTAGGGTAGTGACTTTGTTCTTGGAGCCACTCCGAGACCGATATCCATTTTTCTTACAGAAATTGCACCTCAGAGGAAAGTGACTTCATTCCTGCAGCAATCCCGAGAACTCGGTACGTTTCATCTACGAGCCGAGATCATTGTAGGAGTGTTACATTGTTCTTGGAGCCGCGTCGATACCGACATCCACGTGCCTTTCAGCCATCGCACCTCCAAGGGGAGTGACTTCGTTCCTTGAGCAGCCCTGAGAACTCAGTCCACTTCCCTTACGAGCCGAGATCGTTGTTGGGTAGTGACTTTATTCTTGGAGCCGCCTTGAGAGCGATTTCCAAGTTCCTGACAAGCATTGCCACTCCAAGGGAGTGACTTCAACCCTGCAGCAACTCCGAGAACTCTGTCCACTTCATCTACTTGTCGAGATCATTGTAGGCGAGTGAATTTGTTCTCGAAGCCGCCTAGAGACTGATTTTCATTTGCCATACTGACATTGAACCTCCAAAGGAAGTTACTTCATTCCTGCAGCAGCCTCGAGTATTCTCTTGGAGCCGAACCCGAGAGCGATTTCAAAGTTCCTTACAAGCATCGCTACTCCACGGGAGTGATTTTATTCCTGCAGCAGCTCCGAGAACTCTGTTCTGTTCATCTACGAACCGATATCATTGTAGGAGAGTTACTTTGTTCTCGGAGACGCAGCGAGACCGATTTCAACTTGCCTTACAGTCGTTGCACCTCCAAGGAAAGTGACTTCATTCCTACAGCAGCTACGAGAGCAATGTCCACTTCCCCAACGAGCCGAATTCATTGTAGGGGTGTGACTTCGTACCTTGAGCCGCCAAGAGAGCAATTTTCGAATTCCTTACAAGCTATCGTCACATCAAGAGAGTGACTTCGTTCTTTGAGCAGCCCCGAGAATTCAGTCGACCTTCCCTAAAAGCTGAGACCGTTGTAGAGTAGTGACTTTTTTCTCGGAGTTGCCCGACAGCTATTTCAAAGTTCTTCACAAACATCGTCACTCCAATGGAGGAACTTCATTCCTGCATTAGCTTCGAGAACTCTGTCCACTTCATCTCGAGCCAATATCATTGTAGGAGAGTTACTTTATTTTCGGAGCCACCCAGAGACCGATTTTCATTTGGCTTACAGCTAATTCGCCTCCAAGGGAAGTGACTTCATACCTGCACTAGCCCCGAGAACCTTGTCCACTTACCCTACGGGCTGAGATCGCTGTAGGGTAGTGACTTTGTTCTCTGAGCTGCGCCGAGACCGATTTCCATTTGTCTTACAGCCATTGCACCTCCAAGGGAAGTGACTTGATTCCTGCAGCAGCCCCGAGAACTTCGTTCACTTACGCTACGAGCTGAGATCGTTGTAGGGTAGTGATTTTGTTTGCGGACCGATTTCTATTTGCCTCACAACCATTGCACCACCATGGGAAGTGACTTCGATTTTGCAGCAGCCGGAAAATTGGTCGACTTCCCCTACAAGCAAAGATAGTTGTAGGATAGTGACTTTATTCTTAGAGCTGCCTCGAGAGCGATTTCAAAGTTCCTTACAAGCATCGCCACTCCAAGGGAGTGACTTCATTCCTGCAGCAGCTCTGAAAACTCTGTCTACATCTTCTACAAGCTGATATCATTCTACGAGAGTTACATTGTTTACGGAGCTGCCCCGAAACCGATTTCCATTTGCCTTTCAGCTATTGCACCTCCAGGAGTAGTGAATTCATTCCTGAAGTGGCTGAGATCGCTGTAGGGTAGTGACTATGTTCTCGGAACCGCGCGAAGACCGATTTTCATTTGCCCTACAATCATTGCTCCTCCATATTAAGTGACTTTATTCCTGCAGCAGCCCAGAAAACTCAGTCGACTTACCCTACGAGCTGAGATCATTGGTAGGCCAGTGACATTGTTCTCGGAGACGCGCCGAGACCGATTTCCATTTGCCTTACAGGTATTTGCACCTCCAAGGGAAGTGACTTCATTTTTGCAGCAGCCCCAAAAACTCAGTCGACTTCCCCTACAAGCCGAGATAGTTTTAGGGTAGTGACTTTATTCCCAGAGCCGCCCCGTGAGCAATTTCCAAGTTCCTGACAAGCCTCGCCACTTCAAGCAAGTGACTTCACTCCTGCAACAGCCTCAAGAACCATGTTCACTACCCCTACGAGCTGAGATCGTAGTAGGGTAGTGATTTTGTTCGCGGAGCCGCCCGAGACCGATTCCCTTTTTCCTTACTGCCATTGCACCTCCAAGGGAAGTGACTCCGTTCCTGAAGCAGCCTTGAGAATTCTGTACACTTCATCTACGAGACGAGATCATTGTAGGAGAGTTACTTTGTTCTCGGAGCCACCGCGAGACCAGTTTCGATTTGCCTTACAACCATTGCACCTCCAAGGAAAGTGACTTCTTTCCTGCAGCAGCCCCGAGAACTCAGTCGACTTCCCCAACGAGCCGAGATCGTTGTGGGTTAGTGAATTTTTGCTGGGAGCACCGCCGCGACCGATTTCCATTTGCATCACAAGCATTGCACCTCCTTCATTCCTGCAGCAGCTCCGAAAACTCTATCCACTTCATCCATGAGCCGAGATCGATTTCCATTTGCATCACAAGCATTGCACCTCTTTCATTCCTGCAGCAGCTCCGAAAACTCTGTCCACTTCATCTACGAGCCGAGATCATTGCAGGCGAGTGACTTTGTTCTCGGAGCCGCCTCGAGACCGATTTCTCTTTGCCTTACTGCCATTGCACCTCCAAGTGAAGTGACTTCATTCCGTCAGCAGTCCCGAGAACCTTGTCCACTTAACCTACAAGCTGAGATCGTTTTAGGGTAGTGACTTTGTTCGCGGAGCCGCGCCGAGACCGATTCCCATGGGCCTCACAACCATTGCACCTAGGAGAGAAGTGACTTCATTTATACAGTCGCCCCGAAAACTCATTCGACTTCCCCTACAAGCCGAGATCGTTGTAGGGTAGGGACTTTATCCTCAGAGCAGCCCAGAGAGCGATTTCCAAGTTCCTGACAAGCATCGCTGCTCCATGGGAGTGAATTCACTCCTGCAACAGCCCCGACAACCATGATCACTTCTCCTTCGAGCTGAGATTGTTGTAGGGTAATGACTTTGTGCTCGAAGCCGCCCCCAGTGCGATTTCACAGTTCCTTACAAGCATCGCCACTCCAAGAGATTGGCATCATTCCTGCAGCAGCCCCGCGAACAATGTCCACTTCCCCTACGAGCTGAGATCGTGGTAGGGTAGTGATTTTTTTCTCGGAGCCGCCCGAGACCGATTTCTTCTTGCCCTACTGCCATTGCACCTCCAAGGGAAGTGACTTCATTAGTAGTATATACAGGAGCGAGACGGCCTACTGAAGGATTATAGATAGGGATAAAAGAGCCGTTCGGGGTAGGACGCGATGCATGCAAGTTTGACTCAACCGGTTCGTACGGGGTTAGCGCAGAAACGGAGGAGGGCGGAGGGTACCGGAACTGGTTTTGTGCCCGAGTGAGCTAACAGACGGGGGGAGGGGGAGGAGAGACCGGAAGGGGAGGGGAACGGAAGGGGGAACGGCGGAATGGAAGCAGGCTTTCGGCCTTGATTGGCAAGGTTATTGTTATGAACATTTTAATTTTGTACTGTATTTTGATTTATATTATGTTTAAATATATGTTTTTTCTTGTTAGGATGGTTGTAGTGGAGTTTAATTGGTCACTAACTGTTGCTCGTTATATGTATTTATTCGGTTCTGGTAGGATTAGATCCCCTAGGCAAAAAGTTGGATATGCTCTTGGAAGATTATTTGAGTTTGCTCTTACCTGTTCCTTGTCTTATAAATTTGTTTCCGTGTCACGTTTGATACGTTGTGAGTGTATCTATCGTTATATATTTATGTATGGATTATATTTCTATATTTTTTATGTGCACATATATGGCTGTTTTCTTATCAAGTTGTGGCATAATTGACTCATTCAATGCTTGATTGGGTTCGTAGCGGTGGGGGCTTGGGATATTTTTCTATGCTTTGTTCATTTATCACTATATATTCTTTTATAGGATTAGTGTGGTAGGCATGTCTTATAACTCAATTTCCAGCCTTAGTGTGCGAATGGTCCTGTTTGTACCAGCCTGAAGGTAGGATTGCAGGCAAGATTCTGTGTTCCCCATCTATTCATTTCATAAGTAAATAGTATCTATAGGATTAGTATGAATTATTAATATGATTATTGGCGAGTTTATTTATGTATTGTGGGATGATGCAGCACCTACGGTCGAGAATCTATCTACACCATATTGCATTATCCAGTTTTGAACCTGTTATATCAGTATTCCATTGACTCGTTTTTCCAATAGCGAAAATACCTGAACGATATGGATTTACTGTAAGTTAAAATATTATGTTATGTATACTTAGTAATGATCGATTGATTTATGTTGAATTTGCGCAGTTTTTTGGAATTTCGATCAGGTAACTCGTACAGTTTGGCATTTAGGGTATTTTAGGCTTGCAGCTTCCACATTATTTCAGGCATAAGGGGGTCGGTTTTTGCATCATTGTGGTAGTTTTTATATGTATGTATGAACATCTGTTACGATTTAGTCGTAGTTACTTTAGTTAAAGAGATGTTAATTTATCCCTGTTATGGACTGATGTTGTGGGTAATTTCATTAGATTTTTGTATGTACTATACCGTGTTTACTATAGGTTGCAGTTGTGTCGCATGCATGTCTTGGTATCTTATACACATTTCTTGTTTGTTTGGTTAAATGATAATTTATTCTCATTCATCACGTTTTTAATGTATGTTTTGAGTATGTTAGAGAATTAATCTTCTTGCTTTGTTTTATCTCGTGAGTTTAGTATAGGTCTTTCAGTTTTGTATCTTCTCTGTTGAATTTCCATCTTCAATGTAATCTCTTGGTTATTTATACAATTTAGGATATATTACGTTTGTGTCTACAAAATAGAACATTATTTCAGGTTTAATTTAGTTACATTTTGTTCATTTTTAGTGTTTTATATATCTTCTTTCATCCTGATACAATATTTGACGTAGTTATTATAGATATAGATTAAACGATTTGTTTCAAATTTGGTCTTGCTGTTAGGGTATTGTATATTTATTGTACGACCATTCTTCAATATTTAGGAGGAGTTAGAGAATTCCCTAGGCAAAAGCTCATTCTGTTTATGCTTGTTTGTGCAAATGGACCGATTTATTAGGATGGATGCCATAATGTAGTACAATTTTTATGTGAATGACAGCAGAGTAGAGATCCATATTTAACTATTTTATATATGTTCCTGATGTTATGTTTGTTTTCCACGAGAATCATAGGAATGTATGTTTAAGAGGTGTAGGTCAATACTGCATCTATGTGGAGTTTTCGTCATTGATCCCTAGCAAATGTGTAGTTTAACGTTTAGATGATAATTTACTGGATGAATGGGTCCTAGTGTAGAGGTGGTTTATACTCTTTGGTTGTCATTTTGGAGTTCATCCATGTTCAACGGGATGTATCTTTGTTCGAGGCTGTTTAGAGACGAAGGGTTAACAGATGCGAGGTACATCTGTGGCATCGTATCATGACTGTAAGTTACCTCTAAATTTGTTATATATCAGTGGTAGATTGCTGAGAAGTGACCTAGTAAAGCATTATAGAGTTCATTTTTATGACACAGTAGGCTTGGATTTGTACTCCCAGAGGTATAGCATCAGTTAGGTCTAGGAATTTATTAT
>SDVV010018837.1:0-13664 GCA_016164225.1 Gammarus roeselii
ATATATTCAGACGGCGAACTGCATCGATTGACGATTATTTTTTGGAACTTCCAACACCATGTCACTATCAAATAATCCAATCAATGCCCGTACTGTTGACAAACATGGATAACTCTACTTGAAGGTCTGTCAATGCTTTATAAAATGTTTTTTTTTACCCCAACCCGCAACACAGAAGCAAACTAAGTTCATCTTCTAAGAAAAACATGCCTTTAAGTACTTTGCTTCTTGAGATAAGGAATTGGGGTGGAAAGTTTTGACAGTGTGTGATTCATGACCAGGTCCTGTATGCGTCAGTCTCCGCAAGCACTCGGCGGGATCTAGCAGACTGCAAAAGAAAAACATTGTTTAACTTTTTCATAGTATATTTTAAAATCCATTCACTGCATTTAAATGTCTTACTTTGTATTTTGATATCTTACAGTTTAAGGATAGTTTAAAATAGCCTACGATATGAAATAAAAATTCAGTGAGCTTGAGTCTCTCGAGGCAGTTTCAATATGATCATCTGCCTCTTGGAAGGAGACAGTAGCACTATACCGAGTATTGAGTGTTTTTCAATATATTATCGTCCAATATTTCAGACACATCACAATCTTGACGTCATAGATTTCCTGCGCTTTGTTTAGATAGTTAAAACAATTTACGGCTTGTTGATCTTACTATCTAATTCATGCAAATTCTTTATGCGCTATCTGTTCTCTTACTATCTCATTTAAGCAAATTGTCCAGTTACATTTCTTATTTGATGAGAGTCACAATTATGAATCCACACTTGACTAAAATATTCAAATTGGCACATCATTCATCACTTTACAAAGATCTGGAAGCCATCAATAGTGCGTTCGAGCAGTACCGCAAAAGGAGGAATAATTGCCGATGATGTTCAATTGCAGTTCATTCAACCGGCAAACAACATAGAAGAGTTGAAGGAAGATTCATAAAAAGAGTTGACGTAACCAAAATAACTTGCATGTTTCAAATGGATTTAAAGTCAGTGAAGATAAAACTAAACGCCTTAGCTTGGGCCCAACGCCACACCCTGGGATCAAACACGAAAATTATCTTAGCAGCTGTGTAAGGAGTTTTGTACTATTAATTGATCCCAATATGACCTTCAAACACCTTTCAGAAAAACTTTGTACCACACCAGACTCAATGGAATACTTATGCTCCTCAGTTGAACCAAAAATCTATTCGACTTTTAATCGAGGCTTCTCGTAATCGATATTCAGATCTTTTCCCATTTGTACCCCTGACCGACGAAACGGAGAAGTTCAAGAAACAAGGCTCTACGACATCCAACGCTGCCTGAACTTCGCGGCAAAGGTAGCTCACGATCAAATGTTTACGAAGTGATCACGTGACGCCCTCACAAGCAATCTCGGCTGTCATAACGTAAGCGAACCACTAGAACATGAGGAAGCAATACGTGTTTGAAAATTCAGAACAAGCTGCCGTGTCTGACCGGTATGGTATTCTCAAATTGTAGTGCAGCCCACAATCGGTCAACACCTAGATCAGAAAAACACAGACTAGCACAAATTTGTTTACAGCTTCAAGGCCAAATTGTTTGAAAAATCTACCAGCTGACGTTTGGATTTTCACCAATGTATCTTCCTTTGGGGGAAAATTATTCATCCTACTGCTCGCCGGTCGACAGATATTTGCAGAAAAAACGTAGGTGGAAAGTATGTAAGCTGCTGTACAATTTGGGTGCGAGGGTACACCGTACCCACACAACAGAAGAGGCTCCATGCCTTACATCTTCGAAACTCACTCATTGAATCAAAGGGTTGGCTGTCTTTTTTACGGCCGCTTCCAATTGTCATGGCACAGGGTATCCGTGCAACCACGCAGTATTTAAACTTACTTGTATTTGGACACTGGTTAGGATGTAATGTATGGAAATAAGTAGAGTCTTTCTGTTAGGAAAGCAATGTGACCATATAACGTGATATGGGGAGTGAAGCTAGGGTCTTCCATTGAACTGAATGGGAAGGCTGTATCAGTCCGGCTTTAATCTGGCGGCATACTGACTTGAGTAAAATAAACAATAATCTCTTTGCGAAAGATTGCAAATAACAGTATCATTCAGTTACTCTGATACTCGCCCTGGTTGGTTGCATTTGCTGCAAAAACACATTGAACTATTTGCCGGACTCTTCCCTACCCGCCATATGAGCTGTTCGGGGCAGCAATTGCATTTTGAATTTGATACTTCATTATTTATACGCGAGATATTTTTCTTGGAGCTCTACTATATTTCTGTCGTATAATTACATGCAAACCTCTATGATTCGGTTGACGTCTCTAATCAACCAATCGCGATAAATTATCTTCCCTGCGCGCTAGCATTGTGGACTAGCATTCTTTTCGGTAAGATATTTTTCGTCCATCTTCATACATAGGATCTGTAAGTGCTGATGGATAGTGCAATTCTTCGTACATTGTCGCTGGTGCGGTACTGCAGGTGCTATTTTTCTCTATTCATTATGAGTCTGCAGTGCTGCACTCAGAGTCAGAATTATTCCACACCTTGCAGATTTTTATAAACGTGTCACTCGCAAATTTGTCTTTATGGGCTGATGAAAGTAAACCCGAACGTAATTGTCATCGTTGGTGTTTAATATCAAATAATACTCGAAGAATTCATTTTGTATTCGTTACCTAAATACATTTTTGTGATGTAATGCAAAGAAAAGTAATACATTTCTCACGACAGCAAAATGAAGATATTATCCCGACCATATGAACGATAGTGACATAATTCATATCCCAAACACTTGTCTCATTGATGTTTTCAGCTGCCACGGGAACTTGAATGTAATCATTTGTTCCTTAGAACCAGCAATCCCAATGTGTAACCAGATACCTTCATTGATCCAATTGTACCCTTGGTTTAATGTATGTTCAAGATTTCAGGTGTACTCAGTAAAATACCAAATTATTTCGAAGCATCTAGTGAATGATGGACTTTATTTTTTATTTATCCATTACTATGCTACATCATCATCGCGTCAGCTACCGTTACTATCATGAGAAACTGGAGCACAATCTTTCCCACGTCTATTTTTGTTGTAAATAAATCACAAATAAATCATACACTCCTCCGCAGCAGCTGTTCCAGATGTTTGACTTCATCTTGAATGAATCTTCAAACACTCACTGGCACCTTCTGCGCACTGACTCCCGCTCTCCTTCGAGCCGTTCTCACGGACGAGATTCACATTTAAGTCTACGGAATTCACTCCGAACATTCAACTATCTCCGCATGTAAACGGCTTATTGCAAAGAAGGTTTGCCGATGTTCTAAACTTTTAAAGGCCAAATGAGGAACCCTCTTTAGATAACAATAAATGAATATCTTCAATTATACCTGAATGAATTTACAATGCTTGGTATTCATCAACTGATAGAAATTTGTCAATTTTTTCCACATCTGTTCAATTTGTCAGGTGTAAATATTTATATTATCAGATACAAAATATGTTCACTTAATTTGATTTTTTTTTATAGCAGTGTTTTAAAATGGGTGAATGCTTTAGAAGCAGGACATTTTCATTCTGGACGTTTTCTTAAGTGTTGCAAAAAACTCTTAGAAGGGGGAAAATGATGGTCTGACTTGTTCGTCCTCGTTGTGGAGGTTTTAATTACGATATAATAAATAAACACATTGTATAACCACTGCTGCAGTTAACAAATCAGTCTCCAGTTTGTCAAAAACACATGTTATAAACAAGTATCATTTCCCCTAAAAAAATTCTTGCCGACCCAACACAGATCACAAAAGTGTTTCACATCTCAAAGTGAGCATATTAATGTGAAAACCGATTAAACCATTCGACACAAAGCATAGGACCTGCATCCATCCATCTCTCTTACGGGGGACAGTTATGGGCAATATACTGCAACTAGATACTTCTTCAGTTACTTTGTCCAAAACATCAAATGAAATTGGGGCAAAGTGGTTGAAGGACGTATCTAGATACAGTATCGCGCCAACCCGAACTGTGAAACTGTTGCCCGTCGTGGCTCTTCGCCATGCCCTGCAGAATCGAAGAAAGTGTCAGCTGGTCCTGCAACTTGGCGACAACTTCAGGAAACTTCATTTAAACATGTCGGGAATCAAGCGAGAAATTATCACGCTGCATGATTACTACGCCGCCCATACATTAGGCTTCAAATTTTTGAACTGGAATGTTGGCTCATTTGGTTTGATGGACTGATTCCGTATCCGTAGTTTTATGACTAATTTTACGCGAACAAAAATCTTTCATTTAATTAGACCATGGAAAGATACGATCCATTTTTCGAATTAAAATAAGAGATTCTCGTCATCATGAATTTAGACATAAAACGAAGGGGAAAAAATCAGTCCACCAAAACAAATGGCCCAACAGTTCAGTTCAAATGGGTTAACATTCAAGCATTGTTGCAATTGCTGGCATGTGATGATGATTAGGATTTTTTTTCAAAAGGTAATCTGACATACAACATAAAAGTGGTGGATTTAGACAACTCTAAAAAATAACGTTTGATAATATTAATTAGGATGAATAAATACGCATTCAGTTGGGATGGCAACGTCTTAAAATCATTTAACACAAGTCCCTGAATGGTGTAACGAAATTCGATGATCATTTTTTTTAATCAACAACTCGACTCATTTTGGATTTTTGTGCAAAGAAATGCAATTAAGATCATCTAAACAGCATTTTCTCTATAATTACAAAGTTTGCAAAGTAGTTATTTAACATTTGTGACAACGGGAATATCAGTTACCACATAAGTTACTGCGCTTTCATATCCAACAAAGCATTTCAGCCAACCTGGCACAATTGATAATCTATTCGTACCATTTGATAATCATTCAGGCATCCTACAAGACATCGCTTGACTTTTTTTTTGTCTGCACAAAACTTGAAGCCACATTGACACGGATGATGATCTCTCTCTGGGCCTTTCCTGTGACAAGTTTCAAAATGACCTTTCATAAGCTTATTGCGTACCGCCTTTAGTTCATTTATTCAAAGGTTTCTAAGAACCTCTCACGACCCACTCTACGGGAATTCTGGACAGCCTCTCACACCTATTTCTGCGTACCGTATGTACTCTAAACATTTCATAGGGCCTTTCACGGCCTTCTCTGGGTACCGTATTTACTCCAGACACTCCAGAGAGCCTCTTATGACCGTCCTTGTCTACAGTATGTCCTCAAGATAATTCAGATATATGGTGTCTATTACGACCTTATCTACGTACCGTATGAACTCTTGAGATTACTGAGAGTCTCTCCCAACCTTCTTTGTGTTCCATATGTATTCGAAACAATCCAGAGAGCCTTGATACCCTTCCATACATTGCGTCCTCGACCCCTGGATCATGTCCTTGGGTCCTCTCTGTTAGCGAGAGTGGGAATGTTGATTGCTGTATATTTATGTATAGAGAGATCGACTCGCTTCTTTTGTCTCGTGTGTTAGGGCCTCCTCTTCGCCTCCTTTTTTTGTTCCGCGAGTGTAATCTGGCCCCCGACGCCGCCGACCGAGCAGCCGACAGAGCAGCACCTTCGGTAGCGAGCCGCCCTTTGGCAGCCCTCCAGCTGCCGTGTGCTAGAGGGGACAGACGGACGGACTAGCGAGGGTAGGAGGTATACGAACGCCGTGAACTGAGACGGACCGGTAAGGAAAGGACTGATGGATAAAGACAGAAATTGCGGAAGTGTGAATGAAACTAGCAAAATATCTGATTAGATTTCGTAGTGTTTTTAGTAGTAATTTGCCCATATTTTCTAAACTGAATAGATTTCTAGTACCAATAACTACAAAACTGAGGGAAAAGAGAGGAAGTGAGGAAGAAAAAAAAAGCTGATATTCCATTGTGTTGAATATTAAATATAAACGGACAGACAAACGAGACAGTAGTCCATCTAATTGCTGAAGAGGACGGCTAGACGGACAAAAAGAGACGAGATGAATAGACGGGACGCCGTGAACTGAGACGAACTAATAGTCCAGTCCGTCAAGCTGCTGAAGAGGAAGGCTAGACGGACAGGAGGGACGAGATGAATAGACAGGGCGCCGTGAACTAAGACGAGCCAATAGTCCGTCTAGCTGCTGATGTGGACGGCTAGACGGACAGGGAGAGACGAGAGGAATAGACGGGCCAGTAAAAATTGGACTGCTGGAGACATTGAGCGAACTGGAGAGAAAGGAGAGAGGTGGCAATCCAATGTGTTGATGATGACAGATGGACGGGCATACATTGGAGGGAGGTACAAGGATGCCGTTAACTGAGACCGACAAATAAATGAGAATGCGAGAAACAAAGGGAAACCTGATTGCTGTTTGGTGGTAATTTGATGATTTACTCCTAGATTCTCAGGACAGGAGAGCAACAGAGAAGGAGGGAGAAATGTGAACTGTTGTCGACGAATTACTATTGTAACTAACTTGTATGATGAACCGTAATGATGCATAATTGATAATTTAGAATAACATGTCTTTCTTATTTTGAATTGCGGCATTATTGGAAAATAAGCTTTATTTCTTTTAGGACAATGGTAGGAAACAATATGAGGTTTACATAGGGTGAATGCATGTGCTAGAGCTCGATACTTCAATTCCGATACTTCAATTCCGGCTACGATACTTCAATTCGGAGTCCTCATGATACCGAATAGGTAAGTCTTTGTCTAGTGAATTCGTAAGAAAGTGAAAAATGAATTCCATGAAAAGAACGGGGAAATTTGAAATATATTGTTGGAATTTTAGGAAAAATTTATGTTAGAGAACTTCAGTATCTTTCGATTAAAATGACCCAATTCATTAACAAACCAAAAGATTTTTGCTGGGTTGGCAACAAAGCACTGTAGATTGTATTGAGAATTAATTTTGGCCCTCATTTTTTGACTCTACCATTATGTCATGGGCGTACCTACGTCTTGGATTGTTGTTGACACGATGGCAAGAGGTTGTTCACATCCCTTTGTTTAAACGAACAAAACTTTGTCATTTTTTCCTCCATGTCCAGTGTTATAATAAAAGTACCTGCACGCATACAAATTGAAGTACTTGTCTACACAATCACCCGCAACAATCATATCCCTCCCACACATATAGTTTACCATCGTTTAATATTCAGCATTTCTTGTCTTACATCTAACTGCTGCATCTCTGGCCCTTCGTGCATGGTGTGAGACCAGCTGCCGTAGGTCGAAGGAAGACTGTTATCATTGTTGGTTCCACTTTCGCTACAATCAATGTTAATAAAATTATGTCCACTTACCATCTTCTCAACGGAAAGATTTTTCTTGATATCCTTTGACTATAAATTCGACGTCGTTTTCTCAAAACGGACTGTGGCGTATTTCAATGACAAGGAAATCCTAAAAATTATGCTTATTTTAATGTTGATTACGAAATCTGAACTACGTCAAACTTTCTTTTTCAGTAACAGAGAAGCTGTCACAGAGAGTACTGTGACTGGTACTCTGTAAGAGACAGAGTAGAAGTCCCCGAAAGTACTGGGACTGCTACTCTGTAAGTCCCATCAAAAGTCTTAATTGAAGGGAGAAGACCCGTCAAGACTCCTCCGTGCTCTCTTCCTCTCCCACTCCCTCCCCCTCCCACCCAGTCAGCCGCTAAGACGGCCCAGTCTTCCTTAGCTTAATGTGATCAATGGGCGGCTGTAATCACCTAATGCGGCCAAATTAAGGAGGAGCGTGATAGGCTAATCGTGATGCATGACAGGGGCGTGTAACATTGGAATGGCCATCGGAGGGTGATAGGGGAAGTGATCGAATGTAATGAGGTAGTAAAGAAACGTCTCTTGAACAATACATTACAAATACATGTAACCCTGAGACAAAGTTCTTTGTAACGACTGTGCCAAAGTTCAAAATGAAATGCACTCAAATTCCAAACCTTGACTCTGCACGGTAGATTTACTTTAGATTCTGATCTGAAAGTGCAACCGAAGTAACAATTTGTATTATTTTATCTGGCAACATTTGATTTCCCTCCAGCGGCTAAAGGACAACAGTTACGAGTTGTGGTCCTGAGGCATCACTCCATAGATGAACGAAATGACCGAAGGGAGTTGTTAGCCACTCAGCAGCGAGTTCGGCGGTGTCGTAAAGCTGCCAGACGTACGGGATCCACGTTCGGTATTATTTTTTATATTGCATATCAAAATATTTTGATAAGCTGTCAATTCTTGAGATGTAAAATCTATTGATTTACAAGCTATATCGGATACAAATGGTGTAGTTAGGTTTAAATTGAACATTTGCCTCTTCTATTGCTCATTACAATGCAGCGAGTCGTTCACATTCAAAGTAACATCAAGACTACCTAACCAATACACCAATCCCTGGTCATTTCACAGTGACCTTAATTCCTTATCATACCTAACCAATACACCAATCACTGGTCATATCACAGTGACCTTAATTTCTTATCTTCATAAAAGCTGTCCGTGACCCAAAGCCCAAAACAAAATAAATAAATAATATATCATTATACAAATCTTGATGGGCCTACTCTGCCTACTCTATATAGACATTTAATTTGTATTGGTGATACGAGCACTCTCGTTTTAGATGTTTATGTTACACCTGTTAAAGAATTAGATTACTGTCGGTCACCGTACTAAATCTAGTAATTGTTCGTCCCTGCATATCCTCGCTTCACTCATGACAACTAATATTCCGTGCTTCAGCCCAGCCTTCCCACTCTACACTATTAAAGATAACTCTGTACGTGCGTCGTGTGTCGGCCTGTCTGTCGGTAAAAGGCGGCTCCTAAATGGAGGTAAAGTCAAGTGAAATTTTAATTTTTGCTGTTTTACCTAAACGGGGCAATTGGAAGCGTTTTTTTTTCTGAAATTTCGAAAAGATTTTATCGGGACGACAAATAGTTAACATAGCGCGCAAATGAAAAGGAAAGAATTTAAAGACAACAAATGTGTAGTTAATTGTCTTTTTAGGATAACTCAGGCAACGAGGAAAGGCAACTCATGTAGCACCAAAGGAAAATAGGTCCGTAGTATGATGACTGGAGAAAAGCGGCAGAAGCAAATAGGATGTCCATGTTAACTGTCAGCGAACCGTCGGATAGTAGATCTAGTAAATAATGAAATGTATTCCACAGGAAAACAGCAAGAGCACCTCAACACACATCTGTTATGGTGACGCATGTCGATCCCTCTCCCCCTACCTCTTCACCTACCCCCAGTCAGAACCCCCCCCCCCCACCTCCGACCGTTTTCACCCGGCCTTTTGTTCGCCTGCTGGGCCCTGATTGCCCCTGATTAATTATAATTCGAGATGCCAGCGCCTTACGCCTTTCTAACTCACAGCGCTGCCATTGAGGAGCTACTATTCTCTACAGCTACCCACAAAACCGCTCCGGTCAGAACAGCTAAATTTTGTCAACACTATTACGACATGCTTGTAACATACGACGAAAACAATTCAGCTAATTTTCGATGTTGACTATTTGGAAGCTATAATTGTTTTTTAAAGCTACCGACATAACCGCTATTGTTGTAACAGCTAATTTTCAAATAGGCTAAGGTATACAAGACATCACTACTGATGACTTCCAATTTGTTTGGTGAACCTAGACGTAGGCAGTACATTTATTTTATGAAGATCACGTCGACGGGCGTGCAGGGAGGATTCCCCAATGAATGGAATCTGTTCTATCCCGGGTGTTTTTTTTTATACTTCTCAATCATCCAAAACTGCTCTAACGTAACCAAGCCTAACCTAAAATAAAGCCTGGTAAAACCTAACCTGTTTCAACTTGCGGCAAAAGCAGACGCACATCATTGCATATGGAAATTAATTCCAGGGAATCTTCTTGAAATATAACCAGCAAATTCCCCAGCCTGAGGCAACACTCGGAGACGTTGGGTACCGGTTAAGTGTGAACGAAGTGGGCGTCAAGCCAATGTGGTTCACAATAGATCGCTCATCAACTTGGGATGAAACAGGAAGTAGCACCCTAGCTAATGAACGTTAGAACAGTTGTTTGTAAGCCACGTGGTTGTAAGTCGCCGTGAGCTTTAGGAATAGAAGCTGTTCTGAACCCGTAACGTATGCAAAGTTATACACTTTTCAAGTATACTTTACATATGGTAGCTGAAGAATTGCGAGGAGCCTCCTCGAGTTACGAGGAGCCTCCTCCTGCATATCCAGTACACAGGACAGTAGTATTTTCAGGTAGAACATTGAATAGTACTTTTAACTGTACCTACAATCTGATTTCTAACTCTGGTAAACTTGTTCAGGTCATCCCTTGCATACTACTGCAAAACATAAATATAATGAGGGTGAATTGATAGACTGATTGTAACCCTTGCTGTCCTCCTTAAAACCCCTATTATCATCCCTACACTCATTGATAGACTGATTGTAACCCTTGCTGTCCTCCTTATAACCTCAATTATCATCCCTACACTCATTGATAAACTGATTGTAACCCTTGCTGTCCTCCTTATAACCCCAATTATCATTCCTACACTCATTGATAGACTGATTGTGACCCTTGCTGTCCTCCTTATAACCCCAATTATCATCTCTACACTCATTGATAGACTGATTGTAACCCTTGCTGTCCTTCTTATAAAACCCAATTATCATCCCTACACTCATTGATAAACTGATTGTAACCCTTGCTGTCCTCCTTATAACCCCAATTATCATCCCTACACTCATTGATAGACTGATTGTGACCGTTGCTTTCCTCCTTATAACCACAATTATCATCCATTGATAGACATTGATAGACTGATTGTAACCCTTGCTGTCCTCCTTATAACCCCAATTATCATCCCTACACTGATTGATAAACTGATTGTAACCCTTGCTGTCCTCTTTATAACCCCAATTATCATCCCTACACTCATTGATAGACTGATGGTAACCCTTGCTGTCCTTCTTATAACCCCAATTATATTTGTCTACACTCATTGATAGACTGATTGTAACCCTTGCTGTCCTTCTTATAACCCCAATTATCATCCCTACACTCATTGATAAACTGATTGTAACCCTTGCTGTCCTCTTTATAACCCCAATTAACATCCCTACACTCATTGATAGACTGATTGTGACCCTTGCTGTCCTCCTTATAACCCTAATTTATTCTAATTTGCCCCCGTTTTAATCCCCATCTACATGGTTACACTAATTTCCTTTCCTAACTTATCATCTACCTTTCGCTCTCCGGTTCTCCACCCCACTTTTCCTCTATTTTTTGTTTCTTCGTTCAGCCTCTCCACTTCGTCTTCCCTCCGTACGACCCTTCTTCTTCCTCAGCCCACTCTCGCCCCTAATCTATGGGTCATAGCTATTTCTCGTGAATTTCTGGAATCTCAACAATGTGTGGTCGTACGATATTCCGTTGCATGCAGATAATTCTAAATAATAAATCATTTATTTTCTATATGCGCACAATAAATTTTGACACATACTCCTATGGGATTTGAAAATCTTAAATGAACGTGTATTTATGTACCAAAACATGGTTGGAAATAGCGTGTAACAACTATTTTGTCTTCATACAAAACGTGTTGCCACAAATAAAAATATCCACTAAAATTCTGACAAAGAAAAGGGTTCAACACTACAACTCATACGCTGGAAACCTTTCTTGTGAATTATTTCATGCACGCCTTCCTCTGGTGCCTCCAGTGCACGCTTCCCATACTGGCTCCTCCCATGCACGCTTCTCATACTGGTGCCTTCCAAGCGCGCTTTCCATACCCCCCCATGCACGAATTACATACTAGCGCCTCCCATGCACCCTTCCCAAACTGGCTCCTCCCATGCACGCTTCTCATACTGGTGCCTTCCATGTGCGCTCTCCATACCCCCCATGCACGATTTCCATACCAGCGCCTCCCATGCTCCCTTCCCATACTGGCGCCTCCCACGCACCCTTCTCATACTGGTGCCTTCCATGCGCACTCTCCATACCCCCCCATGCGCGATTTCCATACTAGCGCCTCCCATGCACCCTTCCCATACTGGCGCCTCCCATGCACGCTTCTTATACTGGTGCCTTCCATGCGCGCTTTCCATACCGTTCATGCACGATTTCCATACTAGCGCCTCCCATGCACCCTACCCATACTGGCGCCTCCCATGCATGCTTCTCATACTGGTGCCTTCCATGCGCGCTTTCCATACCCCCCAAGCACGATTTCCATACTAGCACCTCCCATGCACCCTTCCTATACTGGCGCCTCCCATGTACGCTCTCAATACTGGCGCCTCTCATGCACGATTTTCATTCTTGCGCCTCCCGTACACTCTGTCCATACTTGCCCCTTCCATGCACGATTTATTTACTAGCGCCTTCAATTCCCGATTTCCATAGTGGCGTCTCCCATGCACGCTTCCCGTTCTGGCGCGTCGGCCAGCGGCACCATCAAGCGCCCGCAGCCATGGCGCCTTCAGGAACAAAAGCTCTGCCGCGGTATCCAGCAATAACCATAAGGCACTACACGCACAATGCGCCGATAAAGTGGCACGAAAGCCAAGGAACCCTCGCCCCCCACTCAGTCGCTCCTCCAATCAGAAATAAACGAACACTCGCGGCTGCCGTTGGTTCGCTTCCAAAAGTTGGAACAATCAGCTGATCATAATTCGGAGTCACTTGGATGCCGGTCTAAGGTTGCTCGTAGAGCTGATACCGCGCGACGATCTCACTCTCTAATGGGGGAGGAGCCACTGGGGAAATAAATGCACTAAGTCATTGAAATGAGGAGAGAGATACACTAAGAGGCACATTAGTAAAGTTAACACACTTGGAAAGGGGCACAGTGGTGAGTACATATAGGAAGGGTTGCACTGGACACACATTGGGGTTAAGGTTGCTCCAAGGGGTACAGTAGAGGCAAACTAGGAAGAAGGATGTACTGGTGGTTACACTGGGGAATGCTTCAATGGGTACAGAAGAGGCAAACTAGGGAGAAGGATGTACAGGTGGTTTTACTGGGGAATGCTTCAAGGGGTACAGTAGAGGCAAACTAGGGATGTACTGGTGGTTATACTAGAGAATGGTTGTAGTCCGGTGACACTGTGGGAAAAAGGACGGATCGAATTGTAAACTAGGGCTAGGAACATATCATGGGTACAGTGGGGAGAAGAATGAATTAGGAGGGGGTAAGCTGAGGGGAAGAAATGCATGAGAAGATCACCGGGAAAATTAATACACGGGTAGGACAACGAGGAAAGGAATACACTGGGAAGAAAGATTCCTCGGAGAGCATTATACTCCTCCCGGTACGGTACGCTGGCTGATCATATAATATGTTGACAGTTTATTACTTAGAGTAAACGACCAAGGAAATACACATAAAGCTACAACCTGCGTAATTTTATCCCATTTTGTTAATACAAGAAACGGGGATAACAGATTACTTGCAACATAAATTCCAATGTAACGTCATATATTTTCCTTTACAGAAATACAAATGGGGCATCATGAAACCAATATTCTTGAAAAAAATGGAAAGATAAATTTTTAAGTTGCCTTAGAATTCGCTCAGCGATATGTTAATAATTTTCACTACCGTTGACTTTCATTATTGTTTGATATGTGCAACAAGCCAGTGCTTTGACTTAATCGTAAACCAGTATAATCATATAT
>SDVV010018838.1:0-13664 GCA_016164225.1 Gammarus roeselii
TGATTTTGACGCTGCTCTGATGTGCTTTCCCGCCCTTGGCATCCCGCTGTCGGAATGGTCGTGGGTGGGGGGGGCCCGGCCATTATGACGCGGCGGGGGTAAACCAGTGAAAACTGTGGGCCCTGCTGCTGACGACGGTTCCTCGGTACATTCGGGACCCAGAGTGTAAGTTGAGGGGCTACCGGCCGGACCCTTTAGCACAAAAGGGCTAAGTTGTGTGAATGTGAGCGTGTGAGGGTGTGAGGTGCGCCTTGCCGTCGGCCACCCCCCTTTCTGGGGGATGCGGCCTGGTGTCTGTATCTGTATATTTTTGCGTTTCTCGGCCGTCCGTATGTATCAGCTGCTCGTTTCTCGGCCGTCCGTATGTATCAGCTGATCTTATCTAGTTTCTTATCTTTGTCCATCTTGTTCTGCAGCATTCCAGGCTCGCGCCCGCCTTCGTGAGCGCCACCGCGACAACCTCAGGCAGAAGCTGGAGCAGCTCAAGACAGAGCAAGGCGTTAAGGCAGACCCCGACGATGACGGGTCAGTTATTGATAAAAGGCGTTTTGCTGTACACATTACATGCTCCTTTCCCTCCATTTGATTCGTGACGTGGGCTGAAGCTTTTCTTGTAAATAACAGTTTCAGTTCTAGCTGCATCTACCTAGCACAACACTTTTCTATTATAACTATAACATTCTTGGGGCTTGTGTGGGATCCTAAACTCACGTGGCGATCCCACATAGTAGCCCTGGAGACTCGCTGCAGAAAGTCAACGGAACTTATCCTCTCTGGGTAACATCCCTAAAATTTGATGCCGACATGGACACCGGCATGACGTTGTTCAGAGCAATAATACAATCACGCATCGACTGCAGAGCCGTTGTTTACGGTTCAGCAGCCAAAACTACCCTCGAAGCCCTCTTGATCAGCGTGAATAACGCAATGCGTATCACAACCGGCGTTCCGTCCCACTCCCATCGAATCTCTAAACGTGCTCGCAACAAGCTTCTACTTCCGCTCCAGCAAGACAAACTTTCGCTACAAAACTTTTTTAAGACTAGAAGCCTGATCAACAACCCAGCACTTATCCACATCATCAACATATCCGATAAACCCCTCTTCGCGGCTACAAAGAAAATTTGCCCAAAGTTTTCCCTGCGCGTGGAAAACATACTGACCTCAATAAACATCAGCTTTGCGCAGAGGCAGTATCGTAACCAATGACGAACAACTAACTGAGTTTGAAATTAACATCGCATACTGTTCGTCGTGTCTAAGCTCCAAAGTTTCCAGGGTATAGGAGATCCTTTTTTTTGGTGTACCAAAATAAGAGCTGGTCACCGCTCTAAGCCGAATATCGTCTCGTAAGGGTTAAAGTTTTCATCTAATTGGAGAGATCGACTATCATCTCTTTAGAAACAGAGCAATAAGGCACCTCAGAGGGATACCCCCTGGGGTGTCCCAGGTTCACCGGGGCGTAAGAATCTTGCTACCGTATCCACCGCGTGTCGTAAAAGGCGACTAAAAGGGCACCCCGTAGCTGGGAGTAGAATCGTGCTACCGTAACCCCTCCATATCGTAAAAGGCAACTAAAAGAAGCTGAGCAAAGGTGCTAGGAATCCCGTTCCCTGTAAAACCCTTCCTCTAAGACGGCAAGACGAGCGGGGGGAGGAGAGGCTTACGCCTCTCCGAACCCTATTGGTAGAGTCGCTGAATGTGCGTGGTCGTAGTACGAATGATGTTAATAGGAGGAAGATTGGGAAGATTTTTGTGAGGAGAAAGTTTGATGTGTTGGCGCTGAGTGAGACGAAATTGAAAGGTAAGGGAGAACGTGAGTTTGGTGTGGTAAGTGGAAGAAAGTCTAGTGTGGAGAAAGGTTGGGCACGAGAAAAGGATGGTTTTGATATTGAGCGATCGGTTGGCTATTAGCGCTACCGAGTGGAAGGAGGTGTCCTCTAGATTATTGTGGGTGAAAGTTGAGTTAGACATAGAAAGATAGGTATTTGTTAGTGCTTACGGACCTGGCAGCTAGAGGAGTGAAGAGGAGAGGGAGCAATTCTGGACTGACCTAAGTGAGTGTTTTGAGAGTTTGGGAGGTCATTTCAATGTAGTTGTACTGGGTGACCTTAATGCGAGAGTTGGAGATGTAGTCGTGGAGAATGTGATGGGAAGGTATGGCGTTCCCGGTAGAAATGACAGTGGAGGAAACCTGATAGGTCATTGTATGGAGCAGGGGTTGGTGGTCGGGAGCAGTTTGTTCAAGAAGCGAGATATTGTCAATTACACATGGGTAAGGATGGCCTGTGGTGCAGTGGTTGAAAGAGCACTGATGAATTTCGTGCTGATATCGAGGAGAGTGGTGGGCAAGCTGTTGGATGTGCGGGTGTTGAGAGGGGAGGCTGGAGGAGTGTCTGACCATCTGCTGGTGGAAGGTAGATTACGAGTGGAGCAGCAGTGGAAGGGCAACAAACGAGTGGGGGGAGGAAGAGTAGTAGTGAAAGTGAGTGGACTGAATGTGAGAAGTAGAGCCGAGGAGTTCCGGCAGGCGTTGAGGGAAGAATATAACAACGTGAGAGTACAGGACCTGAGAGATGTGGTGAAAGAATGGGAGGCGTTAAGGGATGCGTTGCTGAAATGTGCGAAGAAGGTGTGTGGTGCTCGCCGTGTGGGCGGGTGCTGAAGGAAAGGTTGCGAGTGGTGGAACGAGGAGGTTAAACTTGCAGTGGCACGGAAAAGAGGAGCGTTTGAAAGTGGCTGCAGGTAAAGTCGGTGGTGGCATATAAAGGCTATGAAGAGAGGAGAAACGAGGTAAAGCGGGTGGTGAGGAGAGCCAAAAAGGACGCCGATGCCAGGTGTGGCAGATTATTGTGCTAGAATTTTGAGAAGAACAAAAAGATGTTTTGGAAAGAGGTGAAGAGGGTGAGAAAGGGAGAGACTGGAGTGGAGGAAGTGGTGGAAGATAAAAACGGCCAGTTGTTGTTGGAAAATGGTGATGTACGGAAAAGGTTGGTCGAGTATTTTGATGAGTTGTTGAATGTCGAGGATGACGGAGAGGCTGACATTGTTGCTGTGGGTGGTGGTGCTCGGATGTTAGTTTTGGAGAAAGACTTGTGGGGGACATTACCAGGGAAGAGGTGCAGGAGGCGGCGGAGGTGATACAAGCAGGGAAAGCCCCTGTTTTGGATAGCATTGCTACCGAGTGCCTGAAGAAGGGTGGAGTAACGATTGTCGAATGGTTGGTGAGGTTACTGAACTTGTGTTTTGTCGCAGGCGTGGTACCGATTAAGTGGCGCAGTGCCTGCATTGTTCCGCTATATAAGGGCAAAGGAGATAAAAATGAATGCTGCAACTCGAGAGGTGTCAGTCTGTTATGTGTGGTTGGTAAGTTGTACGACAGAGTGCTGATCGAAACGATTAGAGACCGTACGGACCGCGCAATTGGAGAGGAACTGTATGGCTTTAGGAGTGGTAGTGGGTGTGCCGATCAGATTTTTGCTGTGAGACAGGTCTGTGAGGAGTACCTTGTCCAAGGAAAGGATGTGTTCTGGGCCTTCATGGATCTGGAGAATACATACGATAGGATTGACAGGGAAGCGCTGTGGAGGGTGTTGCGTTTGTATGGAGTTGCGGACATCAGAGTGGGAAGCGAGGTGAGTGAATGGTTCACAGTGAAAGTGTGACTGAGACAAGGCTGCGTGATGTCTCCCTGGCTGTTCAACCTCTATATGGATGGAGTGGTCAGGAAGGTGAACGCGAGTGTGCTGGGTAGTGGCTTGGAACTGAAGGAAGCGAATGGGCGGAGTTGGCAACTGAGCCAGTTGTTATGTGCTGATGATACGGCCCTGGTTGCGGATTCAGAGGAGAAGCTATGTAGGCTAGAGTCTGAGTTTGGTAGAGTGTGTGAGAGGAGGAAGCCTCGAGTGAACGTGGGTGAAAGTAAAGTAATGAGATGCTCGAGGACTGTTGATGCGAGCAAAATTAGTGTCACCCTAAATGGAGAGCTCTTGGAGAAAGTTCAGTGTTTTAAGTATCTGGGCCCCAATGTGGAAATAGCTGAACTAGTGGAAACAAAGTGAAGGCGCGAGTGAAGGAGAGGTGTAAAGTGTTGGGTGCACTAAAGAGTGTAATGAGCTGTAGGACGTTGTGGATGGAAGCAAAGAGAGGGCTGTATGAGGGTGTTGTTGTCCCAGCTGTGCTCTACGGAGCTGAGACTCTGGTGTGAGAGCAGAAGAGAGAAGAAGGTTGAATGTTTTCGAGATGAAATGTTTAATGAGCATGGCTGGAGTAACGCTTAGAGACCGGATCACCAACGACGTGGTTCGAATCGGAACAGGGATGGTGGAGAAGTTGAAGGACAGAGAGATTCACGTGTTCTGAGATGGTTCGGGCGCATGGAGAGGATGGATGAAGGGAGATTGGTGAAAAGGACGATGAATGCGGAGGCGAGTGGTCGCAGGCCTAGAGGTAAACCGAAGTTCTGGTGGATGGACTGTGTGAAGCAGGCGTTAGGAAAGAGAGACATGAATGTGGAGGTGGCGAGAGTGGAAAATAGTTGTGAATGGTTGATTTTGACGCTGCTCTGATGTGCTTTCCCGCCCTTGGCACCCCGCTGTCGGTATGGTCGTGGGTGGGGGGCCCGGTCATTATGACGCGGCGGGGGTAAATCAGTGAAAACTGTCGGGCCCTGCTGCTGACAAAGGATCCTCTGACTGCACCCGTGACCCAAAGTGTATGTTGCTGGGGTACCGGCCGGACCCTTTAGCACGAAAGGGCTAAGTTGTGTGAGTGTATGAGGGTGTGATGTGCGCCTTGCCGTCGGCCACTCTTCCCTTTCTGGGGGATGCAGCCTAATGTCTGTATCTATCTACCTTCATGTAAATAGGTTTTGATTTACAAGATCCTTCCTCTGTCCCCCCTTCCAGTTTGTAGCTACATCCCTTTACTTGGTGCACAAAGAAGTGAGCCCCCTCCCCTGACACCGAGGTTTGAAAAGAAGAAATTTGCACAAAAAAAGTTTATATAAAACATAAACCATACAACAAAAATATTTAGCTTTAAGTCTAGTTAAAAGATTATATTTAAGTTATTTTTAAGAACGCATATTAACATACCTATACAGCTACTTTTCAATTTTCAAGTAAAGAAAGCCTCACTTTCAGTTACCCAGAACCCCGGGTAGAAGCCAGAGATCAGACGATGGGCAAAACCGGGCTCTATCGGAGGGAGGCTGGCAACCATCCTAGAGCGTTGTACTCCATCCCATCAGCGAAAAAGAACGTCGAACCTCTCAGAAGTCCCTCATCGATAGGACACCCCCTAGGCATCTGTTAGGTTCACGGGCCGCACGGAGTCACGGCCCAACCGGAGGGGTGAACACCCTTATTTACTTTCAGACTCCCCTCTTCTCCACCCTTTACTATTCTCCTTTTCTCCCCCATCCTGATTTGCTTGACTTTTTACTAACCTCATTTGCATCTTTTGTTTAGTTGAAATTTTCTTTAAGTTGTCTCAAGACTCCTTCTTAACAATTCTCCTAATAATCGCTGCACACACATACATACGCACGCACACACAGACACATACTCAAACATTCACGTGCCGGTTCTAACTATTCTTCCTTCGGGTGGCAACTAACAGCTAAGTTGCGCTCTTGCTTTCATGCAACCTTTTCTTACGACTAATCCTTCTTCTTTCCATTCTTGCTGTTCTCATGCGTGAAATTCCCTACACCTGGTGTAAATCTCATGCATGGGATCCCCGTTTTCTGTCTCTTCTTCATCTTCCCCTCAGCAAGTGTTGGAGCGCGTAGTCCGCACCTTAAGGACTACTGCGGATCGTTCGGGCTCTGAAGCAGGGTAGGTAGTGTGTTATTCCTCCTTACTGCCATCCGGGGAGTGCTGGGACCATATGGTCTCAGCACCTTAGGAGTTCCTGTACCTCCAGTGGCACCCTTACATGCCATAGACGTTCGCCGCGTAAAGGACTTTGACTTTGCGCAGTAGTAAACCTTAACTTGAACATTGAAAAATCAGAAAAATTAAGACTCACTTGATGCAGCACTGTTTGCTGGTTTGTTATTCAGCTTCAGGAGGACGATGACTCCAGCGCGCTAGAAAGCCTCGTCACTCTAATCATCGACAGGAGACCTGACCTAGGTCGTGGGCGATGACTCCAGTGAGCTCTTCTCTAGGCTGGCCACGAGTGTGATCGGAATGCAGAATGCCCTAGGCAATATAAACAAAATGATAGGCCTTCCCGAGCTGGAGACTGAGGACTGCTCAGCGTCTCCTGTGAGGTCGGTAAACGCCTCACTAAGCTCTAAAACTTTTTTGTAACTAAGAATACCCAACTATATGAGCAGATGAAGAGGATAGAGGCCAGGGAGCCCGTAACCTCTTTGTGTGCTTCCGTCTCTAACCTCTCTGATAACATCGCTCTCCTTCCAGTCAAAACTCATGATGCACGAACACCAAGAAATGTGTACACTCGATTTGATGACCAGAACCTATTCGACAACGGCCCTAAATTCCCCGAACACTTGGGAATAACATTCGATGTCAAATACAGACCCGATATTTGCCCATATACACTACGAAAAGAACCGGGTTCCATTACTGGTCGTCCAATTCTCAACGTCACCGCCAGCGGTGACGATAGCTTCACCATTAGAGTAGACACTAAACTTCAAAGTGACACTATACTCTCCAAAAATAGAATATGCCAAAAGCCCTATAAAATCATTCCACGCACATCTTTTTCCACGAGCTCATGCCTGATTTACATCGAGGGTTTCCAGAGTGACGAGGCCGACGACTTCATCACCGGACTCGCCCAATACGAGGAATGCGTAGTTAAAGCGAAAGTCGCACCAAAAATCAAACCCTCAAAAAACACCACCACGGCCGTTTTGCTAAAATTCAATTGCCCCACCCCACCTAACTACATAGACATACCTTTCTTTTACGCCAAAACCAAGGTTACACCTTTCGAAAAACGTCCGATGCGATGCTACAAATGCCAGGAATACGGACACACGAGCCAAAATTGTACTGGTAAAAAAAGATGCTCCCAGGACGACCACGATAAGCGAGACGATCCCTTGTCGTGCCCATCTGAAGAACCTCACTACTTTTACTGCAAGGTAAACGGCCACCCTATGGGACACGAAGACTGCCCCCAGGACAAGACTGAAAGAGAGATCCTGCAATACCAAATTGAGCACGAAGTCGGGCGACGAGAGGCTGCGGCCGCGATTCGCTTCTCCCAGGCTGACCCTCCCACCCAGGAGCGAAGATCAGCATCATTCCCTACCCACTTCCTCGTAACGCCTGTAGATAGTGGTGCAAACAAAGTTGACCCCTCAATAAACCCATTCGCCATGATGAACTCGCTTTCCAAACAACTGGGAGGCAGACCGATAAACATAAACCGATATGGAAAGAAGTATCTGGCCACCGTCGTAAATATCGAGCAAAGTAACGCTATACAAAGGAATAACAAAACAGATAAACACAAAGTAACTGTCGAAATACATCCGTTCTTCAATATTACAAGACAAATTTTATACACTTCCAACTACACTCCCATAACTGACCTAAAGGCTTTTGCAGCAGGTTTAGCAGAGGATTATAGAATCACAAACGTTTCCCTAGCAGAATGGATTGAACCACGAAACATCCACACCACCGCGTACCAAATCACTTTCCCACGACGTGACACACCGGAATTCATAGCAATCCCGGGCAAACAGGGAAAAACAAAAAACTTACCCAGTGGCGACATGGCCTGCAGTGTGCAAAAAATGCCTGGAATACGGCCACGTCATCAAATACTGTCAGCCACACATACCCCAACGCTGTAAGAGGTGCACCGGCGAGCATGCTCGAAAGGACTGCATAGCCCGCCAACCTAAATGCTACCACTGCTCATGCCTCCATGAGGCAGGCGACCGCGACTGCCCAAAGCAGATGGACCAAAAAGCAATGACAATCATACAAAATGACCTCAAAGTCCAACGAAAACAAGCCATCCAAATCTTTTACGACGAAAACACAAACTGCCATAATTTAAATTACGCCAGAGCAGTTAAATCTGCAACAAGTCTACCCCATCAGACAATACTCGCGTACAGTTAAAACAAACTATTACCATGACCCCAAAACCCCTCTCCAGTACAAACAATACCAAAACCTGACGAGTGACCGCCCTCGTAATAGAGACGGGCGCCCCAAGCAATGAATCCACCAATGCCCAGAAAAGCACTACGATGGATGCTGCCTCGGTCGACTACGAGGAGAGGTCCAAAAACCCGAAAATCAAAAGGCGAAGAGACGAAGATTCCTCCGACCACGACCGCGCTACGAAACAAAAAGGTTAGCAGCACCCCACAAACCACAGCTCGCCTCGATCTGAGCGTAGAACGACTTCTGACCGTCTTAACTGCAACCGCACCCAGCGAAAACCAAAGTGAGGTATTCAACCCTCAGCTAACATGCCCAACACCAGAACATCTCACAAGTGAAAACGACCATCGCCTGCGCGAGGACGCATTGAAAATCTTCAATGAAGCACTGATACCCCAAACCACTGATCAACCATGCATCACACTCGACTCAAATATCCCATCGACTACTACTCAGCCCATCATAATGTTTAAAAAAAAATCCATAGAAGAGGAACGCGCTCGCTCAAGAAGCAAACATAAAGATCGTACTCCCTCGTCCTCCTCCTCCTACAAGAGCACTCACAGCCGAGAACGCAGTGAGTCTAGGAGATCATGTTCTACAGGAAGCGGACGCTCATGCGAACGCTCTCGATCTAGGACACCTGCGCCTCATAGACAAGAACACCACGAAAGTTCCTACAAACCACGCAACTGCTGCAGACAGTCAAAATCTGGGCGTGAAACAAATCCGAAATGAACAACAACACAATACTTCAGTGAAATTGCCAGGGACTTGGAAGCAAAAAAGATGAAATATCATCGCTAATCTCCACCCATAAACATTTGGTGGAGATCAAACTCCGCGACACAGCCACCTTCTCTATCCCTAAATATGTCATACACCGTTGCGAAGGTCACAATAATGTGACAGCACACGGCGGAGTGGCACTTATTATCCATCAAAGCATACCTCATCACCTCCTCCCTCTGAGAACAGAATTCCAAGCTGTCGCAGTGAAGATATGTATCTCAAGACCTATTACAGTGGTATCTATCTACTCGTCACGAAACCACAACCTCACGGAGGCACTAATGACCGATTCGCCTAACGAACTGCATCATCTCGTACTCCTCCTTAGAGACTTCAACAGCTACCACGAAGTGTGGGGATGCGTGAGAACAGACCCCAGAGGAGTGAAAATGGCTAACAACATAGACACTCACAACCTGGTCCTTCTCAACGACGGACAACCCACACGGATCACCTTCGAAAGTGAAACCGCTATCGATTTATCAATATGTTCCCCCTACTTTAGCTCCCCAACTCGCTTGGGGAGTCCTGCCTTCAACACATGACAGTGATCACAACCCAGTGATCATATCGCTCCTTACTAACCGACCAAACAATCCTGACGCACAAGAACTTCCATTCAACTACTGGAAAGCCAACTGGGAGGAATACTCGACACATGTCGCATGGGACGATGTGGAGGGCCTTCCCGAAGACATTTCAGGGCGGGACCTTATCATACATCTATACGAGAAATTCGAAAGTACAGTTACCGCATGCATTCCCCAATATTTACCCTCAACCTTTTCCCAAAACTTGGTAGTGCCCGGAGGTACAAGAAGCAGACGATCGGCCTGACAGGATGTGCTACGCCTTCCGCCGTGCACGTTCCCCCAGGAACCGAGTAGCCTGGAAAGGGGAAATTGCTGTGTTTCGCAAACTTAGCGTGGTGAAGAAACGAAAAAGCTAGACCCAATTAGTTTCTACAATCAATCGGAACACCCCTCTTTCCCACGAGTGGGGAAAAATCAGACGTATCCTAGGTCACCCGGAGCGACCTATCCGCATACTGTCGGACGGAGACACTGTCTATTCTTCACACGCGAACATCGCGGACAAACTAGCTCAGTCTTTCAGCCAAATATCACAATCAACAAATTATACGGCTTCTATCCAACGGGAAAAGACCCTAAAAAAAAGTGAGCATATCGACTTCACTTCCGTAAATGGAGAATTCTACAACAAACCTTTCTCCATCCATGAACTACAATATGCAATTACCACACTCGTGAAACCTCACCTGGGCCGGACCGAGTGCACATCAACATGATCAAACACCTTCCTGACAACGCTCTCCAGCACCTACTAACTGTGTTCCATACGTTGTATTCAAATTCATTTTTTCCCAACCAATGGCGGGAATCAGTAATTATCCTGATGACCAAACCCGGAAGATGTCACAGCGACCCACATAACTATCGTCCCACTGCCCTAACTAGCGTCCTATGTAAGACTATGGAAAGAATGATAAACTCACGCCTAGTCGACTACCTTGAAATGCATGCAGGCCTTAACAACATCCAGTGCGGTGGCCGTAAGCGCCACTCCACAACGGACCATCTCGTACGATCAGAATCAGACATCAGACAGGCCTTCGTCCGAAGAGAACATGTGGCTTCCATATTTTTCGACGTTGGAAAAGCATTCGACACTACGTGGAAATACGGGATCATGAAGGATCTCCACCGTAAAGGTTTGAGAGGTCAGCTACTACTTTTTATAAACCAATTTCTACAAAATAGCACCTTCAAGGTCAAGGTTGGCGACACTCAGTCTCCGTCATATCCGCAAGAAATGGGCGTCACCCAGGGAAGCGTCCTCAGTGTCACTCTTTTTATGCTCAGAATCGATCAGTTAGCCAACATTCTTCCCCGAGACAAAAGACTGCTCTCATCACTATACGTGGACAACCTACAAATAAGCTACAGACACCCCAGCCTCATAACAATTCAACAAGAACTCTAGAAGGGCCTGGTCGGGAACTGGACTTCCCTGAACGGATTCCGATTCTCGCCCTCTAAAACTAAAAGCATGCACTTTACCCTTGTGCCCGGTCAACACCTGAAACCAGCCCTAACGCTGCACAACGCACTATTAGCATACGAAGAAACGATCAAATTCCTGGGTCTTATGTGGGACCCTAAACTCACGTGGCGACCCCTCATCGCAGCCTTGGCGACTCGCTGATAAAGATCGACAGGACTTATCCAATCGGTAACATCCCTGAAGTTCGGTGCCGACATGGACACCGGAATGACGCTGTTCAGAGCAATAATACGATTGCGCATGGACTACGGAGCCGTTGTTTACGGTTCAGCAGCCAAAACTACTTGCGACCCTCTCTCGACCATCGCAAACAATGCTTTGCGTAACACAACCGGCGCGTTCCGCTCCACCCCAATCGAATCCCTTCACGTGCTTGCTAACAAACTTCCACTTTCGCTCCGGCGAGACAAACTTTTGCTACAATACTATTTTAAGACAATAAGTCTAATCAACAGCCCAGCAATCAGCCACATCACCAACATATCCGATAAGCGCCACCGTTTTCTCTACGTGCGGACAACCTGCTGACCTCGCTAAACATCAATCAAAGCTATTTAGCCTTCATTTTTCTACCGAATCCTTCAAATTAACACACCAACATGGATGATCAGCCCACCACCGGTCAACCTAGACCTGCAAATCTACCCTAAAGCAACTACTCTAAAACCAACGCGTACCGGCAGGAATTCCTAAGACTACTTGAGGAAGAATATTTAGAGCACCGCCACATATACACTGACGGCTCCAAAACCGCGGACGGAGTGAGAGCCACCGCTGTGTGTGGGGACACCCCACTCTCGGCCACCCTCCCACAAGAAGCCTCCGTGACTCTGCGGAGCCTTACGCACTTGAACTAGCCATCTCTATTGCAAAAATACATCACTTCCCCAAATACGTCATATTCTCAGACAGTGAGTGTCCTCACCCAGCTTAAAATACTTCACTACGAACATCCTGTTCTACGTAAAATGCAGCACGATCTCTTTGTGATGACCGCGACGGGTCAGGCAGTGGAATTCTGCTGGATCCCCGGGCGCGCGGGAATAAGAGGAAACGATTTTGCGGACTCGCTTGATAAACTGTCATCTACTCACCAAGAACAATTTTTCGCAATACATTACCGGGACTGGTTCCCTATCATTAATCTCACATAACCCGATGGGATGAAATGTGGCAACAGAGTGGACAAGAAATGCTTTCAGTCAAACCCTCAGTCGGAGAATGGGAAACAAAGTTTACCAACAGAAAAGACCAAGTGTTCATCAACCGCTTGTGCACGGGAAACACGTGGATGACTCACAACCACCTGATGGATGTCGACATAGGACCAAACGCGCCACCTTGCCTCTGTTGCCACCAAGTGACTATCAGCGTGAAACACTTACTGATGGATTGCAACGCACTCGCAGCAGCCCGACGAGCGTTCCTAAATCCCCCCGTGCAATCTTCAAAGCCTACTCACGGACCCAACCTATCGTAAAAAGCTCATCGCTTTCGGAAATCACACCGCACTATACGAAGGTGTCTAAACCACAAACACCTGTGCAAGTGAGGTGGTCTCGCCACCCCATTACGCACAGAAATGAAAACACATTTTACGAAGATACGCGTTAACTCTATACTCCCTCGTACGCGCTAGTACGCGAATATGCCACAATTGAAATATGTACTGACTTCATCTTGACATGACTGATATTTTCGCACGCGAGGCTGTGCGAACTTACCTGAAACAACGACGGTCGCGCCCTACGGAGGAGCCTATTATGACTTGAGGCTCTGATGGAAATGAGGCTCAAATCTGGCTAAATTTTTCATACCCATGCTTCAACACCTTACATTTGATAACTACACCTTGCAAAATTCGTACGAGTTCTACAACGAAACAACTAATTTCCATCCCAATAGCTCAACTTTTATGTCTAGTTTTGATATCACTTCACAATTCATCAACATTCCTCTAGACGAAACTATCAACATTATATGCTAAATTATCTTTAGCACACAGGATTCCTACCATAACCTGTTTGAATAAGAGTTTAGGGAATGCTTAAACTTTGCTTCTTCTTGTTTGCTAACTCAGCGTTCCAACAATATGATGGTGTGCAGATTGGTTCCCCACTGGGCCCTACATTAGTCAATGCTTTCCTATGCCGTTACGAAACAATATGTTGGACTCGTGCCCGGCAAAGTTCAAACCCATCTTTTATAAAAGATACGTTGATGATACCTTTGTTATCTTCAACGAACAGTCCCAGGCCATTAAATTTTTTGAGCTCTTGAACTCCCAACATACAGATACAGACACTAGGCCGCATCCCCCAGAAAGGGGGGTGGCCGACGGCAAGGTGCAACTCACACCCTCATACGCTCACACAACTTAGCCCTTTTGTGCTAAAGGGTCCGGCCGGTAGCCCCTTAACTTACATTCTGGGTCCCGAATGCACCGAGGAACCGTCGTCAGCAGCAGGGCCCGACAGTTTTTACTGGTTTACCCCCGCCGCGTCATAATGGCCGGGCCCCTTCCACCCACGACCATCCCGACAGCGGGATGCCAAGGACGGGAAAGCACATCAGAGCAGCGTCAAAATCAACCATTCACAACCATTCTCCACTCACGCC
>SDVV010018839.1:0-13664 GCA_016164225.1 Gammarus roeselii
GGTTGCTTGGTGAGAGGTGCGGTGGCTGGGAGAAAGGTGCGGTGGCTTGGTGAGAGGTGCGGTGACTTGGTGAGAGGTGCGGTGGCTTGGTGAGAGGTGCGGTGGCTGGGTGAGAGGTGCGGTGGCTGGGAGAGAGGTGCGGTGGCAGGAGAGGTGCGGTGGCTTGGTGAGAGGTGCGGTGGCTGGGAGAGAGGTGCGGTGGCTGGGAGAGAGGTGCGGTGGCAGGAGAGGTGCGGTGGCTTGGTGAGAGGTGCGGTGGCGGGAGAGAGGTGCGGTGGGTGGGAGAGAGGTGTGGGGCTGGGAGTGAAGTGTGTTGGGTGGGGAGAAGTGTGGTGGCTGGGTGAGAGGTGCGGTGGCTGAGGGAGACTTGTGGTTACTAAGGATGAAATGTGGTGACCGGGGATGAAGTGTGGTGTACGGTGGTGAAGTGTGGTGGCTGGAGAGACATGTGGTGGCTGGATGAGTAGTGTGGTGACTGAGGCAGAGGTGTGGTGTCGGGGAGAGGTGTGGTGCAGGACTTGCAAAGAGTTGCAAGAAACTAGAGATCCAAGAGGCATCTCTGCCCATCCTTATATTTGTATTGAAGGGAATCTCCCGGAGTCCCTCCAGGGGGACTCACCGTGTGCAACTCACTCCAGTCACGCGGGCCTCTAAGAGGCTTTTGTGCTGCAGAGCATCCCCCCGGCTCTGTAGCCATCATGGGATCTCAATCTCTCATCCACCCTAATAGAGGTGTAGTGCGGGAGAGAGGTGTGCTGAGGGAGAGAGGTGTGCTGAGGGAGAGAGGTGTGCTGAGGGAGAGAGGTGTGATGAGGGAGAGAGGTGTGGTGCGGGAGAGAGATGCGGTGCGGGATAAAGGTGGAGTGCGGGAGAGAGGTGTGATGAGGAGAGGAGGTGTGATGGGGAAGAGAGGTGTCGTGCGGGAGAGAGGTGTAGTGCGGGAGCGAGGTGTGGTGCGGGAGAGAGATTTGGGTCGGGATAAAGGTAGGGTGAGGGAGAGAGGTGTGATGGAGGAGGAGGTGTGATGGGGAAGAGAGGCGCACAAGTGTTTACAAGTGTAGGAAGACAACAACAGGGCTATTGGCCAAAACTAGGTTGCCTTTTGGTAGCAAGAGTGTTAGTTCTGGAGTAAAACGTCTAAGAGGCCAATTGGCCCAAACTAATTTGCCTTTTGGTAGCAAGAGGATTAGTTTTCGTGTGCCATTTCTATTTTTTTGTAAAAACAGGAAATGGAACAGCTTAGCTATTTATCTACGATTTATGTAGAACTTATCGAGCCGCGACTTAAACGTTTCGATTGTATTGCTGTTTACAACCTCCGCTGCAAGTTTGTTCCATTCTTCGACAACTCTATACGTGAAGAAATTGCGCGTGATGTCGAGAAGGAAACGTTTCCCAACGATTTTGTATCCATTGTTCCTAGTCACTCCGTTTGTATCTAGAGTAAAAAGGCTCGCTCGGTCGACGTTTTCCTTACCCTTCACAATCTTCCACACTTCTATCATGTCGCCTCTGACTCGACGTTTCTCTAGCAAATAAAGATTGAATTCACGAAGCCGTTCAATTCTGGAGACCAGAATTGAACAGCATACTCGAGATGCGGTCGAACAAATGCATTAAATAACTTGAGCATACTGTGCTGGTTTTTGTAAGAGATAGTGCGGGATATCATACCTGGCATTTTGTTGCCTTTCTCGGCAGCATCGTTACATTGCTTGCTGCTTTTTAAGTCGTTACTAATGATGACACCTAAATATCTCTCTTCGGTGACGGGAATGAGTTTTTTTTCCAGACATTGAATATTCGTATTTGGAGTTATGGAGACCTATGTGCATAACTTTGCATTTGTCGACATTAAATTTCATTTGCCACTTCTCTGACCAATCAACAATTCTGTTCAAGTCTAGTTGGATTTGCTGACACTCTAGTTCAGTTTGCACTTTTCCTCCGATCTAAGTATCATCTGCAAACTTGCTAATGTTTGAGAGTACGTTGCTATCGAGATCGTTAATGAATATTATAAAGAGAACTGGCCCTAACACGGATCCTTGAAGCACGCCGCTTGTAACGTTACCCCAGGGGGAGGAAGCTCCGCTAAGTACAATTCGCTGCCGTCTGTCTGTAAGCCAGCATTTTATCCAGCTGCTAAGCTTGCCTCGAATACCGATGCTGTGCAATTTACTAATTAGGCGCTTGTGGGGGACTTTATCAAAGGCTTTTTGAAAGTCAAGGTAAATGATATCGATAGGAGATTTTGTTTCGTGGATTTCGATTATATTTCTGAAAAAGAGTAGCAGATTTGTAAGACACGAACGGTTGTGTCTAAAGCCATGCTGGGAGTCGCCAATCAATTTGTTTGATTCTAGGAACTCCGTAATTTTTTCCGTTATCAAACTTTCTATCAACTTGCCAATGACTGAGGTGAGACTAATTGGACGGTAATTGCCGGGACACTTTTTGTCCTCTTTTTTTAAAAATTGGGGTAACATTGGACTCTTTCTATTTAGAGGGGCAGGTGCCATTTGTGAGAGATTGGGTGAAAATGTTTGATAAATGTTTGGCGATTTCGTTTGTAGTCTCTTACAGAATTTTAGGCTGAATTTGGTCTGGACCTGGAGACTTGGTGACTTTCAATTTATCTATATATTTAATAACTTCGGCGGGGGAAAAGTTCACTTTAATGAGGGCTTCAATTTGTTTTGCCGGCACGATATCCTCAGGATTAGGAATATCCTGATTCTCTAACGTAAATACAGAGCAAAAGTATTCGTTTAGTAGAACATTCATTTTGGTGTCGTCCGTTTCTAGCTCACCAACATCGTTCTCGAGATGACCTATTATAGATTTTACATTTTTTTGCTCGAAATATAGCTAAAAAATTGTTTCGGATTAGTTTTGGCATTGGCAGCAATTTCATTTTCATAATCTTTCTTCTTACGTTTCAGGACCCTCTTTAGATCTCGTCTGCTAATTTTGTATTCATTTTTTGCAACGTCGTCATGTGGATGTTTCTGCTTAGCCGAGTGCTTTGCTTTCTTTTGTGAATGCAGGCGCCGCAATTCTCCTTTCCAGTACTCGGGCTGATAGGCTGTTGTTCGCCTGTTTTTGCGCGGGACCAGCTCATGTTCGATATTTTTAAGCGCAGTCAAGAAATAGTCAAGCGATTGATTGACATCTTGTCCGAGGGTTATATTTGCTGACGTTATTGACTCTCTTAAGCCATCAAAATTAGCTAATCTGAAGTTAGGGACTTTTTCGCAGTTGTTAATGTTTTCAGCTCGAGCTCTATCAAAAAACGGATACAGTTGTGGTCACTAGTTCCGAGTGGTTCGCCTACTTCGACGTTCGTGACATGAGAGTCGCTTGCACTAAATAGGAGATCAAGAATGTTGCTACCTCTTGTAGGTGTCTCCACCATTTGGGTCATGAACTTATCGTCAGCAAAATCAATCAAACGTTGGCCGGTAGCAGTGCATTCGTCTGATTCACAATCATTGTCAGGGATATTGAAGTCGCCAAGCGCAATACTGTATTGTGTTGTGACCACATCGTCGAGGGTGTTGTAAAGATCGATATCATCTGCAACCTTGCTTTTAGGGGGCGGTAGACGAGAGTGATTTGACATTTTGTATGTTTACCGACTACTTGGATTGATACTATCTCGTGCCTGTTGTTTGGAATGGTGACTTCTAATATTTGCAGAGTGTTTTTCACGATAAACAGCACTCCCCCGCCCTCTTGGCCTTGTCTATCTTTGTGAAATAGTGGAGAACCGGGAGGAGTGAATTCGGCTAAATAATGCATTGTGCTCAATTTCATCCACGATTCTGTGATTGCTATTATGTCGATACTTTCATTCATTGCAAGGATACCTAATTCTTCGATTTTGTCTCCGAGACTTCTAGCGTTCACGTAGCAACATTTGAGAGTACCGTTAGTCACAGTGACCGATTTTGCTTCTACTCTGAAGTCTTGTGTCGGAGCCAAGACTATTGTTTTAGTTTACACGGGTTGTACTAGCGGAGCTGCGACTACTGTCTCTAACTCGGACTGGATTGATGACAGGAACTTTTTGCTAGGACCTGTGGTGGTGTTTTGATGGGCACTTGTATTTGTTATGTATCTCGTGTTGAAACGGGCGGAGGTCGCTGTGTCGTTTCGTCGGGCACTGCTGGCGGAGTTGTTGGTATGATATCGTTTACGTATTATGACTTATTTTCATTGACACGTCTAGCGCCGATGTATTTAAGGATGTTTTCGATGGTACCAAATCCATACGTGTTAATGCGAGCCTTGTAGGTGATTCTATTAAAGTTATAGTACTTTGGGTCGGTCATCGTTTCCCGATGATCCGAGAAAGAGATTTTCTGGGTTTTGCAAAAAGTTGCTAGGCGACTGTTAAGTCAAACCATATTGCTTAACTTGTATCTACTTTGGTTTGGATGGGGCAGAATGCCAGTGACATGGAGGTTCGCATGTGAAGGTTTGATGTTGTTTAGCATGGCTTCATACCTTTTCCATTTCGATTCCGTAAGCGACACGTCTTTAGCTCCGACTTGTATTATAATTCGCTTAGATAAATGCATCCTTTCCTTTGTGATTATGCCTTCGACCTCATCAATTTTCAAATCAGTTTTGTCGAGTGTTTCCAGTTGAATTTTCCCTTTTCGCTGATTTGATTTGAAGGAGGTGACATTGTAATCACCAATAACAATAATCTCCTCTGTATTCTGCGAGTCCATTTCATCGAGCAATACATCGAATTGGTTACGTGTATTGGGTCCAAAGTGATGGGATTGTGGTCCGACGTGTGTTGCATTGTCACAGCGTGGCTGCCTCCTTCTAACTACAGTTGAGTACAGTGCCTCGCTATCTTTGACTGAGTTTTCTATCGGTTTAATACGATTGTTTGTCTCAGCGTCTAGAGCTGAAAGCTTCTTGGTGAATTCGGAGTCTAGGTGCACTTGGAGTCTTTCCCTTGATTGTGAGTGGCCTCGACAGTTTCTTTGACTGATGCTAATTCGCTGCTTATCAGATCTTTAAATTCGTGAAATTGTTTCGCGACGTTTTCCAAATTTGGTTCAACAGCTAACAATCGGGTATTGGTGTTGACTGTCTCTGTTATGTATAAGCCATTGGATAAGACTGTCTCTGTTTTGGATAAGTCATCGGAGGCGTGACATTTGTGCTTTCAGTTCTTGGTTTCGTCTGCCGCTTGACAAAATATACAGCGCAATGTCTTGCATTCCCCATTTGAGGGACTGCTACGCAAAGTCATTGCAGAGCCAGAAGAACGTTGGCAATCCATTAGTTTGGGGGCGTACGAAGTGTGGCAGATGCTCCATTCCAGCTTAGTCTGAATCATCTTGGACTGTTATAGAATTTACCAGTAGGAAAATGGACCGTTAGCTTGAGTTCTGTTTTTTGTGATTTCTTGTAGACAGCAGATATGAATGCAATACTATAATTAGATGCGGGACGTGACGATTATATCGACGAATCGAAAACGGAATTAAAACGGGAATAATACAAATGAGAGTCGGATACGCGTATCGTCGGATGCGCGTTAGCGCAGGTTACTTCCTGTTGCAGGATTTGGGTTGAATGCGAAGCTAAACTAACTCGTAGCTGCTTGCATCTGCTTCTCAATGAAGGAATGATATCATGATTTTGGGCACCAACCCTGTAGTATCAGAAGTATCAGAAGATGACGAAAAAATAATTACAATTCAGTAAGTGGGGTGTTATGAAGTCGTAGCACGATTCTAAGCTGCAAGATGTAAAGTGGTACAATACAATGAGACTACCTGATACAAGATACTTGGGGTTTTGTTACAGCGAACCGGCCACATTTGACAATGTTGAAAATCGTAATACCAGTAAAATCTTAGAATACAATTGAGGTGTAGGGGACGATCGGCTCTGACAACGGTTGTAGGGGCGCGGAGGAGGACGGAGAGGCATGAGGGCATCCTTATAGAAAGAATAGCTTATACAGTTGCTCCTAGTTTCTAAGTCACAGAAGTTTCCGCTTGATTATGATTGACGCAAAAGTCACATAGACAAATAAATTTGTATAACCTGTTGTTACTTTTTTATTCTAAGGGAACTGAAGTGATAACAGATACGAAAATTCGATATATTCTTGTAGTTGAACTTTGGCAGTAGTGCTCCCGTTCATTGATTTCGTTTTAATTTTTTATTTATTTGATTTGATCTTAATACGGGATAGATTTTGGGGTATTGAGTTCATTTGAGAAATTTTGCGGTGCAAATTCCCCAATAAGTAAACTGACAACATAACATGGACATGCTTTTTCTTGATCAAATGGTGGCTGATTGGTTTATGGTTTCAGAATTTAGTGCAATGAAACTGCCCACTCCAAATTCCCTCTGATTTTGTTACTGCAGACCGGTTTCATTTTAAAATGCTGATTATTTGAATACCAATAACACATTAGAATACTGATAAAGACAGGCAGGTACACACGCTCCGCTAAAATAAAAGGTAAAAAAAGTCGTGGCATGGAGCTGTTGAGAACGAATGTGTGGAGTGGTCAGTGAGGTGAACGCGAGTGAATTGGGTCGTGGCATGGAGCTGTTGGGAACAAATGGGTGGAGTGGTCAGGGAGGTGAACGCGAGTGTATTGGGTCGTGGCATTTAGCTGTTAGGAACGAATGATCGGAGTTGGCAGTTGCATCTATTAATGTTTGCGGATGATACGGTAATGGTGGTAGATTCAGAGGACAAGTTGTTTAAGCTACTGTCAGAGCTTGATAGAGAGTGTGAGAGAAGGAAGCTGTGATTTAATGTTAGTAGAAGTAGAGTAATGAGATAATGGAGGAATGTTGAAGCAAACAGAATAAGTGTCCTCCTAAATGGAGAGACGTAAAAAGAAGTTTGATGCTTCAAGTATCTGGGCACTCATGTGGAGAAAACTGAGCTAATGGAAAGTGAGTTGAAATTGCAAATGGAGGAAGGGTGTAATGTGTTGGATGCACTGTAGTGGATAATTTTTACTGTACGACGGTGGTTTTGGATGGGAAAAGAAGGTTGAATGTGGGGTAGTGGTCTAAACTGTTCTCAACAAGGCTGAGAGGTGAGGAGAGAAAGCAGTTGACTAATTTCAAGATGAAGTGGTTGAAAGGCGTGTCCGAAGTGACGCTGGGGATAGATCATCATGCTGGTCACGTTTCCTGATGTGATTCGGGCATATAATGAGATTGGTGGAAAAAGTGATGAATTGGAGGCGAGTGGACGTGGGTCAAGAGGTTGACCGAAGTTTGTTTGTATGGGTGGCGTGGAACAGGCGGTAGGAAGGGAGACATAATTGTGGACGTAGCTAACGAGCGTGCCATGGATTGACTTCTGACGCTGATCTCTGACTTCACTCTTGACCCGAAGTGCGTGTTGCAGGGTCCTGGCCGCTGATCTCTGACGTCACTCTTGACCCGAAGTGTGTGTTGCAGGGTCCTGGCCGAACCATTCAGTGCCATAGAGCTAGACATGTTTCTGTGTGAGTACATGAGAGGGATGTGAGGTGGATACGTAGGTCGTTGGGAATAGAAGCAACGGTGCGCTATGGGCCCGAAACTTGGGATGCGAGAGAAAGAAAGAAGGCTGAATGTTTTCAAGATGAAATGTTTGAGGAGAATGATGATAATATCGCAGAGATAGAATTAATGACGACATTGTTTGAATTGGAACGGGGATAGTGAGAAAATTAGAGGACCGAGTAGATTAGTGTACTTTGAGATATTTAGAGCACAAGGTGATGATGGCCGATAGGAGATTGGTGATAAGGGTGATGTATGAGGAGGTGATTGGACGTGGGCCTAGAGGTAGACCGAAGTTTGGGTGGATGGATGACGTGGAACATGTGTTAGGAAGGAGAGACAAAAATGTTGAGGAAGGGCAAAGGATAGGCGTGAGTGTGAATGGATAATTTTGACGCTGCCCTGTGTGATTTCCCAGGCTTAGCGTCTCGGTGAGTAACGGGTTGGTCGTGGTCGGGGTAGAGCCCGTATTACTATGACGCAGCAGTTGTGCACCAGTTAACACTGTTGGGCCCTGCGGCTGGCAGTGTTCTCGGATCTCACTCCTGGCCCGAAGGGTGTGTTGCGAGGTCTCCTAGCTAGACCCTTCAGCGCCTAAGTGCTTAGTTTGTTAATGAGTGTTTGAGAGGAGTGTGTGATGCTCCTTGACGCCGGCCGTCCTCCCTTTGGGGGATTCGGCCTTGTGCCTGCATCCGTAATTAGTCTGCATCTGTAGTAGGCTACGGGTGCGTATGCAGCATGAGGTGATCAGCATGCTATAGGCCGTCTTGTCGTTTGCAGCATGAGGAGGTCAGCTTGATGGAAGTGGTGCTGGCGTGTGAAGCATGAGGTGCTTAGTAGGGGTCCACACGCTAGTAAAGATGTAGGCCAATGCAGCGTGTTGTGGTCAGCATGCGAGTGACGGTGCTGGCCATGCAGCGTGTTGTGGTCAGCATGCGAGTGACGGTGCTGGCCACGCATCGTATGATGGTTAGCATGCAAGGGACGGTGCTGGCATAGGTAGCGTTGGGGATCAACATGCTGGAGGCTTGCATTCCTATTTAATGTGGTTATCAACTTGCTAGAAATTGTGCTGCTCCATGCAGCGTGTGGTGGTCAGCATGCTGGTCACGGTGCTGACCCCATGCAGCGTGTGGCGGTTAGCATGCTAGGCACGGTGCTAGCCATGTAGCGTGTAGTGGTCAGCATGCTAGGCACGGTGCTGGCCCGTGCAGCGTGTGGCGGTCAGCATGCTAGGCACGGTGCTAGCCATGTAGCGTGTAGTGGTCAGCATGCTAGGCACGGTGCTGGCCCGTGCAACCTGTGGGGGTTAGCATGCTAGGGACGCTGCTGGTCTATGCAGCGAGTGTTGGCCAGCATGCTAGGCACGGTGCTGGCCATGCAGCGAGTGGTGGCCAGCATGCTAGGCACGGTGCTGGCCCGTGCAGCGTGTGGTGGTCAGCATGCTAGGCACGGTGCTGGCCCGTGCAGCGTGTGGTGGTCAGCATGCTAGGCACGGTGCTGGCCCGTGCAGCGTGTGGTGGTCAGCGTGCTAGGCACGGTGCTGGCCCGTGCAGCGTGTAGTGGTCAGCATGCTAGGCACGGTGCTGGCCCGTGCAACCTGAGGTGGTTAGCATGCTGGAGACGCTGCTGGTCTACGCAGCGAGTGTTGGCCAGCATGCTAGGCACGTTGCTCGCCCGTGCAACCTGTGGTGGATAGCATGCTAGAGATGCTGCGGGTCTACGCAGCGAGTGTTGGCCAGCATGCTAAGGCCGGTGCTAGCCCATGTAGCAAGTGGTCAAAATGCTAGGGGCCGTGCTTTCCATGCAGCGTGTGTTGATCAGCATGCTAGAGACTTGCAGGCTCATTCAGCGTGTGATAGTCTACATGCTAGAAACGGTGCTGGCCCATGAAGAGTGTGGTGATCAGCATGCTAGGAACGGTTCTAGCCCATTTAGACTGTGATGGTCAGCATGCTAAGAACGGTGCTAACCGTGCAGCGTATGGTGGTCAGCATTAGAGGACTGCTGACGTTTGATGATGAGCATGCTAAGGGAACCGTGCTCAGGCCCCGAGCAGGTCATCAGTTTTAGAGGTCGTTACCTCAAGCGGTAATTGCCCAGTCTGCTTGAGTAAACTAAACCCTGAGGGCCAGCGCAGAGGGTGTGGCAGTGTTGGCAGAGTAAGGGTAGATTGTGTGGCAGTGTTGGCAGAGTAAGGGTAGATTGTGTGGCAGTGTTGGCAGAGTAAGGGTGGATTGTGTGGCAGTGATGGCAGAATAAGGGTGGATTGTGTGGCAGTGTTGGCAGAGTAAGGGTAGATTGTGTGGCAGTGTTGGCAGAGTAAGGGTTGATAGTGTGGCAGTGTTGGCAGAGTAAGGGTGGATTTTGTGGCAGTGGTGGCAGAGTAAGGGTAGATTGTGTGGCAGTGTTGGCCGAATAAGGGTAGATTGTGTGGCAGTGTTGGCAGAGTAAGGGTGGATTGTGTGGCAGTGTTGGCAGGGTAAGGGTGGATTGTGTGGCAGTGTTGGCAGAGTAAGGGTGGATTGTGTGTCAGTGTTGGCAGAGTAAGGGTAGATTGTGTGGCAGTGTTGGCAGAGTAAGGGTGGATTGTGTGGCACTGTTGGCAGAGTAAGGGTAGATTGTGTGCAAGTGTTGGCAGAGTAAGGGTAGATTGTGTGGCAGTGTTGGCAGAGTAAGGGTAGATTGTGTGGCAGTGTTGGCAGAGTAAGGGTGGATTGTGTGGCAGTGTTGGCAGGGTAAGGGTGGATTGTGTGGCAGTGTTGGCAGAGTAAGGGTGGATGGTGTAGCAGTGACCCGTGTAAGTGAAGCAAGCCGTGTGAGTGTGAGAATGGGTACTTGAGAAAGTCCTTGGGCTCATTTCGCCTAGGATAAATGAATAAAAATAGTTTTTTAGTGAAAACTAAAACAGCAATAAAGATAAGTAACATTGTCTGACAGAGCGCTAACTTGTTCAGGGCTACAGCACATTTCACTAAAATTAAATTATGAACATTTCCAGCGGAGACCTTTCTAATTAGAAAATGAACGCCGTGCCGAGTTCCCAACTCAGTATCTATCAGAATAATTGCCCTAACAAAATTGTTTCCACTATGACATTACCACTAAAATATATCATGATGGTATTACCGGCAGTCCTACCTTAGTGTCATGGACGATGACTCATCGAGTCATTTCCAAACATGTTAAGAAATCAACAAGTTGTTTAACATAAATTTCGTACCAACACCCATGAGTCGCTGCAGCAACCAACCACCCATGATTCGCCGCGGCAACCAACCACCCCATGAGTCACTGCAGCAACCAACCACCCATGAGTCGCTGCGGCAACCAACCACCCATGTGTCGCTGCGGCAACCAATCACCCATGAGTCGCTGCGGCAACCAACCACCCATGAATCGCTGCGGCAACCAATCACCCTGGAGTCACTGCGGCAATCAACCACCCTTGAGTCGCTGCGGCAACCAACCACCCATGAGTCGCTGAGGCAACCAATCATCCTTGCGTCACTGCGGCAATCAGCCACCCTTGAGTCGCTGCGGCAACCAACCACCCGTGAGTCGCTGAGGCAACCAGCTATCCTTGAGTCGCTGCGGCAAAAAAACACTCTTGAGTAGCTGCGGCAACCAACTACCTTTGGGTAGCTGCGGCAACCAACTACCCTTGAGTCGTTGCTCAACCAACCACCCATGAGTCGCTGCGACGACCAAGCACCCATGAGTCGGTGCGACAACCAATCACCCATGAGTCGCTGCGGCAACCAACCACCCTTGAGGCTCTGCGGCAACCAACTACTCTTCAGTCGCTGCGGCAACCAATCACCCTTGAGTCGCTGCGGCAACCAACTACACTCGAATCGCTGCGGCAACTAACTACCATTGAGTCGCTTCAGCAACCAGCCACCCCTGAGTCGCTGCGGCAACCAGCCACCCATGAGTCGCTACGGCAACCAACCACCCTTGAGTCACTGCGGCAATCAACCACACTTGAGTCGCTGGGGCTACCAACCACGCTTGAGACGCTGCGGCAACCAATAACCCCTGAATCGCTACGGCAACCAACCACCCATGAGTCGCTGCGGCAACCAAGCACCCTTGAGTCGCTATGGCAACCAAGCACCCTCGAGTCGCTCTGGCAACCAACTACCCTTGAGTCGCTGCGGCAACCTATCTCTCGTGACTCGTTGCGGCAACCAATCACCCTCGAGCCGCTGCAACAGCCAACCACCCACGATTTGCTGCGGCAACCAACCACCTTGAGTCGCTGAGGCAACCAAGAACCCTTAAGGCGCTGCGGCAACCAATCCCTCGCGACTCGTTGCGGCAACCAATCACCCTCGAGCCGCTGCGGCAGCCAACCACCTCTGAGTCGCTGCGGCAACCAAATCACCCTTGAGTCGCAGCAGCAACCAAGCACCCTTGAGTCGCTGCGGCAACCAATACCCTTGAGTCGCTGCGGCAGCCAATCACTCCTGAGTCGCTGCGGCAACCAATTACCCCTGAGTCACTGTGGCAGCCAATCACCATCGAATCGCTGCGGCAAATCATGTCTTTATAAATGTGATACTTCATCGCACGCCACATGACGGTGATGGACGGATATATGTTGCAAGTATGTGGTCCAATGATGCATAGATGAGCGCTGTTGAAAGCATGACGTTACAAGCAGTGATGGGCACAGTGTCTAGATACAGCGTTTAGATCGTGTCTAGGTCCAGTGACTAGATGAACTGTGTAGATGCTGCTAGATTCAGTGTCCAGAGTGTCTAGGTAGTGCCTAGAGGTAGTGTCTAGATGCAGTATCTAGATAGTGTTTAGATACAGTAAACAGTCCAGTGTCTAGATGTCATGCCTAGAAACAGTGTCTAGATAGTGTCTAGATGCAGTGTTTATGTGCAGTATCTAGATAGAGTTTAGATACAGTAAATGGTGCAGTGCTTAGATGCAATGCCTAGAAACAGTGACTAGATAGTGTCTAAATGCAATTTCTAGGTGCAGTATCTAGACTAAATTTGGCTACAGTGAATAGTGGTGCTTAGATGCAGTGCCTAGAAACAGTGTCTAGAAAGTGACTAGATGCAGTGTCTAGATGCAGTATCTCGATAGAGTTTAGCTACAGTAAATAGTGCAGTGCTTAGATGCAATGCCTAAAATTAGTGTCCAGATAGTGCCTAGATGCAGTGTCTAGGAGCAGTATCTCGACAGTGTTTAAATACAGTAAAAAGAGCAGCGTCCAGATGCTGTGCCTAGATAGTGTCTTGATCAAGTTTCTAGGTTCAATATCTAGGTAGTGTTTAGATACAATAAATAGTGAAGTTTCTAGATGCAGTGCCTAGAAACACTGTCTAGAGAGTGTCTAGATTCAGTGCCTAGGTGCACTGTCTAGATACGCATCCTCATAAGTTGGTACGAGTTCTTGAAACGTGTTTCGAACTGGCTACTCTAATATCCGAAACAGTCTTCTGCCCAGGGAACCATTCTTCAGCAAAACCTGGCCTGTGCATCGCACGGATTGCAGGGTGTTCCATTTCCTTTTAGAGCCTTAGTCATTAAAGTAGATAATACAGAATGGCTGCTCCTGATGCGAGACCACAATCTCACGTGACCACACATGGGCTAGCACTCGCCACCTAACACGACAGGCCTCTTCAACGCTCTTATACTCGCCACCTAACACGACAGGTCTCTTCAATGCTCGTATACAAGTGTATGAAGACAACAACAGGCCTTTTGGCCCAAACTGGGTTGCCTTTTAATAGAAGGAGGTAAGTTCTGAAGTAGAACGACTAAGATAGCGTCTTTTGTCGGTGTATTTTCTGTTTTAATAGATCGAGAAAGGGAAAGTTTGTTGATGGAAACAACATTTAACAATGATTATCGAAACAACTCAAATAAGCACCTGAAGAAAAGCCACCGACCAGATCAACACCCACGGTGTTGATCTGAGATCGTACAGTTTCATTACTCGAAAACCGAAATACAACGAGCAGGTACCAATGCCGGGCACCTTATTTACCGTGCCACTGCCAGGTTCTGGCACTAACTTAACCGTATGGGGTCAGTGCCGAACACCATTTTCCACGAATATACTGGTGAAAGCGCTATAG
>SDVV010018840.1:0-13664 GCA_016164225.1 Gammarus roeselii
AGCAGTAGCTGCCGCAGCAGTAGCTGCCGCAGCAGTAGCTGCCGCAGCAGTAGCTGCCGCAGCAGTAGCTGCCGCAGCAGTAGCTGCCGCAGCAGTAGCTGCCGCAGCAGTAGCTGCCGCAGCAGTAGTTGCCGCATCAGCAGCTGCCGCAGCAGTAGTGGCCACATCAGTTGTGGCCACAGCAGTAACTACCGCAGCAGCAGCTGCATCTGCCACAAATGTAACTAAAACAGCTGTCACCGTCACACTCGTGGCCGTAAAGTCTGTCGTGCTTTTAGCTGCAACAGCTGTTATTGTTACATTTGTGGCAGAAACAACAACCAAAAAAGGCTGTAGCAGCAACAGCTGTAGTTGTAACATTAGTAACAGCAACCAAAGGAAGGAACAGCTGCAACAGAGGATCTTACAGGATGCGACCTTCCGGTTTCTTGCCCTCGTGCCAGGGAAGTACTTTGGTCCTGCGAAGGTGGGAGGGAGAACAACAACAGTGACCAGCTGACACAGATAGCGGGCAAGCGCTATTGCACCACAGCTCAATGGGACTAGACCTCAAACGGACGGCCGCTGGACACGCGATGAATGGAACATTACTTTAAACGAACTGTGGGTCGTGATAATTAGGAACCGACTTACGAGACGTGCCGATCAGTAAAATACATTGTTCGAGCGAACAAGTGCTATAAGGCTAGGAAACTTTGCTAAAGCAAACGGTCGCCGACGACGTCACGATTACCTTTCTCTATAGTTACATTACTTGTTTCTCCCGCCATACACAGGTAATGCAACAGTGAATTTTGGTGATAGACAATTTGATTGATTTCTGTCGTCATCTCAGAGTCGGGATCGCAGTGAAGACTGTGAATAGTCACAATGGGTACCGCAATTCAGCCTTGGGCACGCCGACAGAGTGGGAGGGGCAATCACGAACTGAAGGTCAGTAGACAGGCACGAAAAACGAAGAACCAATGCATGAGATCTGCCCCCACGCAGGGAACCTCACGCATGAGAACAGCCCTAACCTAACCTGCATACGATGTAAACTCTATAAAGGCAGAGGATCGCAAGCCTACCAGCCATAGCTTGCACAATGTCAACTAACATAATCTGACTTATTTAAACTGAACCTTAGGCCTCCGAGGATCATCACGATTAGGAACTGCTGTTAAACGAACAGTTAATGCCGCAGACACGATTAGTCGTTAATTTCAAACGAACAGACACTGATGACATCACGATTAGTGACGGCTTCTAGACTATCGGTTACTTACGCAAACACAATTAGTCATTTATTGCCAACGAACATACACTGATGATAGGGCGATTGATGTGGCTTCTTAACTCTCGGTTACCGACGCAATCATGATTGGTAATTGACTTTGAAAGAAGAGAAACAGACGGTATCACAATTAATAATTGACTTGGAGCTAACGGACACCGATGACATCGCGATTCATTAGGCTTTCCAGACGCACGGTCACTAACGCCTCCACGAGTAGGAGGTACACATATGCTATGCCAACAATATCGCTAGAGCACATCGGCCTAGCAACAAAATATTAATTAAGTTTATATATTACAAAACGAGGCGCCAAGACCTTGAGGCTAATGGCAACCAAACTCAAGAGACGCTGCGTAATTGGTGTCATTTGTAATGAGACGGTCTTTAACATCGTCGTTGGGGAGAGTGGCGGAGTAGATTAATTAGGTTAGTGTCAAAGCTTGCTAGTGCACTAGTGGATCGACTAGTAGATTATTAGTGCACTAGTGGATCGGCTAATAGATTCAATTATAATATTTCGTTAGATAACAGTTACTATTTTACACAATTTTCAAAATAATAAATATCAACATACAAAAATCCTCATTATCAATATAGTGATTATGCAAAAAAAATAATTGCAAAAAGACTACTCTATATGTCACACTAAATTATATTAGGCTATGGCATATAAAATGCAAGAAACTAGCGAACAATATTAGCTAAGCCTACTGATAGCCAATTGCTAAAAACATATAAAAATTACTCAACAATATAATAGCACGATATGAAAACAAATGTGCAAAATACGTAGTGCCCGAAGTCACGCAGTCCCCATTCTACGCAAACACACCAGACACGTTCCAAACACGTCGACCGGGTCTCCAAGCAGGCATTCAGTGCAGCTGAAAATGTGCAAACTAGGAATCATACATCACAGGTATAAAGGAGTGCCATGCATGAACTCTGGTTGTAAGGTTAGCGAGCAGGTAACTGGAGAATTTGTCGGTAAGAACAGATAGTCGGTATCATAAGTTGATGAGCATGAGAACAGTGACACGGCTAAAGGGACGCAGACAAGTGGCTTGGATCAAGGCTGCCAAGAGAGTGTCGAATGGTGCAACAGAAACAGAACAGATGTACCTGAAATGAGATATGCCGCAATCAAGACGCGGGGGACAGTGAACCGAGTAGTGCAGCTGATAGAATTGAAGCCAAGGGTAGGAGGATTCGATGAAAATAAATTCCGGGTTGCAATGATCATAGTTTCCCAGGAGTGCCCTATCTAAAATTGAACCAACAGAAGAACAAGAACTTCTTAAGCCTTACAAAACTCATGAAAAATCATTCTTTAAATAAGTACCCAAAGTTCTTCAAGAAAAATGATCAAACTCCTCTATACAACCAGAACAATATCTGTGTATCAACATCAATATTCCAGGCCAAACATTCACGAAACCTTCGTACCTCTTCAGGTGCTTAGTAATCCAATGAATGATGAAAAGGCGACCCATATTTCAACTGCTACAGTAATTCATCGATTGGCGGTCAGCAAACTTCTATGCTACTTCGGTTCCTTGTAAGTTTCACCACTCAAAAAATTACTTTTTCTTTACCCTCGTGATTCTCTCTAATGAACTACTCTCTAATTTCCTTCATATCACTCACTTCTGACTCGCTTACTCTATTGGACTCACTTTTTGCCCTTGGACGCCTTGTCAATAGCCGAGCACTGCTGTTTCTGAATGGCGAGCCTCTCCTTCGCGTGCCGTTTTCTCATCGCCTCCAACTCCTTCTGCTGCTTCTTTGTGGCCTTCAGGAAGTTTTTCTGTGATCTCAAAGTCTCCAGGTTGATGGGTTCCATCTCGATGTTGACTGCCGAAGAAGAGGGTTACCTCAGATGCGTTTCCTATTAAATCTTGTAAGAGAGGTAATGTGGCAACCAATTTGTTCAAACAATTTTGATTCGCCCTTTAGGTGTACTCCAATAAAGAGGCACTTTAGGTACGGACATCCATCTGTGTTAATTTGCGAGGAACTCAACCAACCGGTACTCAGAATGAGTTCTCGCACCACGGAGCTTGCGAGGAGTAAATTAGATCAGAGTGCCAAGGCTTTCTAGTGCACTGGAGTCAACGTCATTCTGGCACTGAACGTCAAATCAGCAGCCAGTGCTGCATCAAGTCATTGACAAGTCATCTTCCGTCTCCGGGATAGCTTCGACTCACGGCATGCTCAGTTCAGTCACCATAATTTATTTATAGGGAGAGGTCACAAGTGTTTTATGCAAAAAATATCAAATAGAAAGTGATCTTTTAGGATGGGAGACTCTATCGGTAGGTAAGATGAAGAATGATCAATTCACAACAGATCAGATTTCAGCTAAGACGAAAGTTCCTCGAATGTAGCTGACAAGTGGCTCCGCACTGAATTGCCTCCGAGGGAAATCAGTAAGCATTAGACGGAGTAAAGACCCTGAAACCGGCCTTTGGGAAAAAGGGCTTGTCGACATTCTGTCCAGGAGAAGGACTAAGCAGTCCATGTCCATACAGTGTGGGAGCAGCGACGCCTCCATTTGATGTCTGTGCGTTACGCTATCAGAGCAGGACGCATCCTTACGCGTTGTGACAGCAAGCAACACACTGTTTGCGTTTTCTTTGACCTTGAGAAGGGATATGATATAACCTGGCGCTATGACATCATCCGAGAGATCCACCGGATGGGACTCCGGGGTAACTTAGCATTTTTCATCCGGAACTTCCTCCGGCGGTAAGTCTTCCGGGCCAAAATCGTCAATCACCTATCGGACATACATACCCACGATGAGGGGGTCCCCCAAGGTAGCGTCCTTTTGTGTACTCTACTCGCGATTGCCATTAATGGGATCACGGGGGTGATCTCTCCCTCCGTGAATCGGTCACTGTGCGTTGAGGACTTAATGATATATGCATTGGCGCCAGTTGTGTCCCAACTCCAACGTCAACTACAGAGTGAAATTGCACACGTGGTTGCCTGGACAGAATCTCGAGGCTTTAAAATATTTAAAAGCAAAACATATGCACTTCATACCCATTGGTCTTGCACACACACGGAACCAGACCTCACATTTTATGGAGGAATGATCCCTTTACTACCTACAGTCCGCTTTCTAGGACCAATATTCGACCAGAAGCAAACCAGGAAGTACCCCATGCAGCAGTTTAAGATAGACTGCTTACAGCGATTTGTCATTCTTCGGATCGCATCGCACTTCACCTGGGGTGCAGATAGAATAACATCATTACGCCTTTACCGCGCTATCATCCGGTCCAAACTGGACTATGGGAGCGTGGTCTATGGCTCAGCAAAAACCAAATACTCTCCATACACTGAAACCAGTTCACAATGCCGCCCTTTGTGCTTGTACTGGAGCTTTCCGCTCCTCCCCTATTGTCAGCCTTCTTTGTGAAACTGGTGAGCCTAGTCTTGCCCTGCGATGAGAAGAAATTGACCTCCAATTTTAATGCCAGATTCTTGCTCGCCCCACCTCCCTTGCGTGTACCACAATCCGACAGCACCATCCCAAACTTGCTCCTTCCCAGAGCTTCTCAAAACGCATCGAGCTCCTCACTGATGCGCTTGGACTACCACACATCATGGTGGACCCTCTCCCGCGAGATGCTATTTCCATCTGGCGTTCACCAGAAAATATTCTCTGCCCTCACAATTTTATTGTCCGAAAGGCAGATGTTGCACTCCAAAATCTTCGAGCTATTTTTATAGCCTTTGCGGAGACTCATCACGCTGGTAGCTTGCATATCTTCACTGATGGATCAAAAGACGACGATGCTGTGGGCTGTGCAGCGGTGCTCCCCGGGCGCGTCGTCACTAGGAAGCTCCCGCTATCAGCGTCAGTTTTCACTGCTGAACTCACGGCCATTGCCGATGCTCTGTTGGTGGCCGATACTCTTCCAGATGCCAATATCTCAATCTTTAGTGATTCGCTCAGTGCGCTTCAAACCCTGGAGATCTTCAACAATTGCAACCCTGTCGTTTCAGCAATCTTGCGCTTGCTTGTGCGATTGTCCTCCAAAAACAAGAACGTTCGTTTGTGCTGGGTTCCGGGCCATTGTGGGGTCGTGGGCAATGAGCGAGCGTACGAAGCGGCACGAAGAGCTGCAGCGGCGCCTGACCTAGCAGAACAGCGACCACTCCAATAAAAATACTTTTACCCAGCGATTAAGAGAGCTGTGCGAAATAAATGGAACATGAAATGACCTGATGTTCCTATAAGAAATAAATTGCGTACTATTAAAGACACACCCACACCCTGGGTCTCATCAAGCAACCGATCTCGACGGACTGAGGTAACTCTATGACGATTGAGAATTGGACAGAGCAGACTAACGCACAGACAACCCATGGAGGCGTCGTCACCTCCTTACTGCATGGACTGTTTAGTCCCTCTTACAATAGCCCATGTCTTGGCAAAGGGCCCCACATGGACGGAATGTCGACGCACATCCTTCCCCAGGAGCCAGTTCCTGGACCTTCCTCATATTCTCCGCCTAATGCTTACTGAGTTCCCTCAGAGGCAATTTATTGCGGCACCGCTTCTCAGCTACCTTCAAGAAACCAGCCTCCTAGCTGAAATCTGATCTGTTGTGAATTGATCATACCTAATCTTACTTTCCGATAGACTCCTCCATCCCAGAGGACCACCGTTTTCTTTGCTCACTTTCAGTAGGACACATTTGTGACCTCTCTCTATATCCCTATAAACAGTAATGACCTAAGCATGCCGTGAGTCGAAACAATCTCGGAGACTGACAAAGATTTGTCAATGACTTGATGCAGCGCTAGCTGCTGGTTTGACGTTCGATGCCAGAAGGACATTGCCTCCAGTGCACCAGAAAAACTTGACACTCTAATCTAGTCTATTATGAGCAATTCTCAATCGACATAGAATTACCTCAGCCCGTCAGTCGCAACGCGTAATAATGCATCCTGCGCTGGTAGAATCTTTCTAAATCCGAAATGTTATAGAAAGGAGTGAGTTTGCGTCCAGGTGCTGGGTCAGTCGGGCATTCACAATCTTTTCCAGAACCTTCGCTACACACGAAGTAAAGGCTATAGGGCGGTAGCTGGACAATTCATCAGTAGGCTTGCCAGATTTTGGGAAAGACAAAACCATTGTCTCCCTCCACCGATTGAGATAAGAGGGGGTAGATCAGACAGTGTTGTAAATATGACATAAGGAAGACAGTGCTGAGGATGTAGTTAGGAAATTAGATCCTCACCGTGAGCAGAGGCTTTGGAGGCACGCATTGCAAAGAGAATTTAGCCTACTGTGATTGGTTTATGTAAGCTACAGGATGATTTGTGGAGAAATCCAAATGATGTAGCTCCGCAATCCATGTTGTGTTACAAAAAGTAGGGCAATACCCAGAATCTGAGCTAACGAAGAGTAATGGGTTGCGAAGAGTTTCGAGACTTCCTGCGGGTCGATGTGGGTCATTCTCCCTACTCCAAGAGTTGAAGGGGGATGAGAGCTGTATTTTTTGTCAGTTTTCGTATGCGGGAACACATTTTAGACATTGAAGCGTTCACATTAATGGATGATACAAAGTTCTCCCATGATTATCTTCGAGATAGAATGTACTTATTTCCTGCTTTACCGCTTCTCGTCGCAACGAAATTTTATCTGCTTCTGCTTTGGTGCATTGGTATCGATTGAATACACGCTCCCGCTGCTGTTTTGCTACCTCGCAAAGATCACCCCACCAGGGCGTCCACATTTTACGCGGTTTTCGTTTGGTTATAGGGATGCTGCGGGCTGCAGCGTGAAGGAGGTTATTATTAAACTTCATACGATCTCATAACATGATGTATCCTGAGGTGGGAGAGGAGTTGCTGTACAAGCGGTGACAGATTTCCAGTGGACGCATTATGTACCGGCGAGTGGGAGAAGCATCTTCAGGAAGGAATGTAGTGATGGTGAAGTGGTCACTTCCGTTGGGCTCCTCCAACACTTGCTAGGCAAAGTCTGGGGCGATGATTGGGGGGCAGAAAGCTAGGTCGAAAGCCATACCGAGGCTGTCTGAGTATGGAAGTGCGTCGGTTCCCCAATATTAAGAAGAGCAATATCGGAAGGTAGAATTAATGTTTCGACGTGTCCTCCACGTCCATCCGCTATGTCTCTCCTCCCAAAGAAAGTGTTTCGCGTTAAGATCACCAACAAGAAAGTGAGGCGCAGGAAGTTGACCTACGAGGTTAATGAGCAGTGCGCATGAAAGGAGTTTATTGAAAAGATTAGATTAGAGTGCCAAAGCTTTCTATTGCAATGGAGTCAATGTAGTTCAATAAGTAAAAAAATATTTAGGCTACAAATAGTAACGGAGCGTTCATGGCCTGAGCATGTAGAGTTGTTTGTAGAGGGATTGGAGTACATGCGATTGCTCCATTTACTAGTGTGAAATGACCTGTGATACGTTGAGCGTCGACAGAGGGTGAGATGAAGTGGGCCGAGTACCCACTGGAGAAAATATGATTTGTATAGACGAGGCTTAGTGGTTAGCATAACCGACTGCATTGCCAGAGCCTTTGGTGCAGCATGTTGAGAGTTCGAGCTCCAGCGTGGACACGGCAGTCTTGTGGCGGGGAGATTAGGCTCCTGCCCCCTCTGTGTCAGACTATCTTAGTCACCCTCATAATTAGGAGGAAACAGCTGTGTGTCTATACTATCCATAGCCTCAGGATTGTTTCCTGAAGACAAACCACCATTGGATTCTAAGTTTGAGACAGTATCAGTAATTCAGCATAGACAGTACGATATCCTATAATATTCCATTGCAATCGAGTGTACCAGATATGGGGAATTAAAAGGTTAGAAAAAGTTGGGGTCTAAACTTGTGTTGATGTGATCATTTACTTTCGTCCCCGTACACTAAGTCACACTGACGGCCGTACTCGGCGAGTATTGCTAGAGCGTCTGTTATGGTTGAGTCAACGAAGGATGGTTTCCGATTACATCATCATCCTACAAGTCCAAGCCAGTGCGCTTAGAGCTGGTAAACGGCAAGCGAGTTTCTTCCGTTCGGGATGGTGATAGGGTGAGGCGACTATACCTTGATAACGTGTTCAGCGTATTTCCCTTGGAAGTGGCTGAGCGAGGCAGAGACGAAGGATGATTTGGTGCCCAAATGTAAGCACCAGGAACTCATTTGAGTTGAGGAGCAGCCTGGCTAGCCTGCACGGCTACCAAATGAAATCTTGGTTGGGCTTGAAACAAGGTCAGTTTCATCGCTGGTGACAGAGCACGGGTTTTCAACTTATGTGGCTGGTGAGAGACACGCTGAGGTGGCAGCGTTTCTTCATGTGGTGCTGTATTCAGCAATGGCAAGTCCTCCCCCAGATTTACATCTGGGACTCCCATTGCGCGTCGATCAGCAAGTGAGGGACGAACTGAGGTGGGAGTAAGGGAAGGAATCTCTGATAGGGTTATCGGAGAGTGCGGATGACTGTCGTAAAGGGGCTTCACAGATCTCGAGGATGGGAAGGGGCATCGTGTTGTAGGTTAGGTAGAATTCTGGTCACGGGTATGCCCGCAGTTCCTGTTGCAAAGCTAACAAGCGGGCGATAAATATAGCGGTTACTTGTGTCTTGGCCTCGTGGCAGAAAAAGCGTTCTTTAGTTTGAACCGTGAGTATCTCCTTTTCAATTTAGTAATTAAAGCAGTCGCGTAATCACGCAGAAAGGTCTTCTGAACAGTTTGCACATTTAACAAGTCGGTCACAATTGTGGCCGTGTGCGTCCTCACCGCAGCGGAATCACGTACCTGTTCCGTTCCTCAATCGGCAGGCATCACTTCCATGCCCAAACTATTGGCAGCTGTAGCAACGTCTGAAACTAGGAATGTATTCTCGGACCGAGCACTGTGTCCAGTCGTTGTAGACATCGAGAGGCAGAGAACCGAGTTTGAAGGTAAGGCTGTAGACCGCAGTGTAGTACTCAACTCGGCTTGACCGTCGTTTCACTGTTTATGTTGGTGACTTGTTGATCTGTAATACCTCTGCCATAGTTTTTATTTTTAACGCACGAATCATAAATTCAACGCAAATTAGGAACATTTTCTCACCTTTCTCTTCCTTCTTAGCCTCAGCGTTAGAGGACGTCGCGCCGGCCGCCGTCTTGCTGTTACCCTTGCCTATCTTGAGGTCTTTGGTATTGATATCGGAGGCCTCGATGCCCATAGCCTTCATCTGCTGCTCGCGCTTCTCCTGGGCGCTCATGAAGGCACGAGGGTCGGACAGGGCGTCCATCAGTTCTGGAGATTAGGACAAATCAAATTCGGATTAGATTACATTAATCGTGGTTTCTTGCGCAGCAGACAAGTAAGTTTTTGAAGGGTTGATGATTTCAGCTCTGAAGTTACAAGGTGCAAAAACCCAATATGAAAAGAGAATTCTGAGGAATGTTTATCGGTCCTGGAGAAGAGAGCAGCTGAACCAATAAAAGACCAAATGGTGGAAAGTTCATTGCGAATTTCTTCACAATTAACAATGAGGATCATGTATCAGAAGTCACGTACAGTTAGTGACGCCAGGCTGACTACCCCAGAATGGGGTGGGGTTGCCGCCGGCAGGACGCACCTCACAGTTATCAGGATTACTATGCGTGGAGTCAATGTCCTTTACGCTACGAATGGCAAAGGTGTGCACGGGTGCCACAGGATGAACAGTAACACCTAAGGTGCTAAGACCATATGGTACCAGCACTACCCGGGTGGCAGCAAGGAGCATTCTCACTCGACCTGCTCTGATCCTAAGCCCCAGATTCGCGGTCTCTTCAAGATACTAAGGCAAATGCAGCCGAAAACTTGCTGAGGGGAAGATGAAGAAGAGGCGAGAAATGAGGATCCCTTGCACGAGGTCTACACTCAGTGTAAGGAACCTTAAGCATTAGAACAGCACGAATGGCAAGAAGAAAATGGGGAGTCGTAGAAAATGGTTGCATGAAAGACTGGTGTGCAACGCCTATTGGGAGTGGTCAAGAGAGCAAGAAGTGAAAGTTAACGGAAATGTAAACTAAACATAATATGCAAATGAAGTAAATAAAAGTTAGGTGAATTCAAGAGATAGCGAAGAATTAAAAAGGAGTCCGAAAAAAAATAAGGGCCGCACGAAGTCACGGCCCCACCGTGGCCGTGACTTCGTGCGGCCCGTGAACCAAACAAATGCCTTGGAGGAAATCAATCGAGAAACGTACCCCAGTAGAGTAGACGACGCATAATGGAGTGGAGCAAATCTGTGAAATCTTTGAGATTCCTAGGATCAGGTAACTGAAGCCTCACCTCCTAAACCATCGGGCACGTAGATCTTGAGTTCAATGTTACAGAAGAGCATGGGCAGCGACATGGGAAAGTTGCCTTCCGTTCTCAGCGAGATATGTCGGTAGCCACTCATCAGTCCGTCCAGAGGCAGAATGCGCTGGCCCAGCATCTTGCCGTTCTCATCGTACACACCGAATCGCAACACGGCCAGGTCAGGCAAGACCACCTGCAGCACGGGAACGTTATCAAACATCAGTACTCATATCAAATCTATTGAACAGCATTAGTACGGTAGGACAGGATTAGATTTCAGTATCCACGGTAACTAGGTCTTCAGAATCAACGTCCCCACGGAAGGGTAAAATGAGTTACAATTTTCTGCACGAGTATTTTTTATTGTTTCTTGAGTTCCAGAAAGTACTCCCCGCTTTCATGTTTCTTCTTTTCATGACATTCCGCAAGGTTTTATTGCGTGTAAACGCTTAGCACAACCATCATGAAAGAAGGCACCTATGGCCCCAACTCCCATCTTCCAAAGTGGCGTAGAGCTGTCTGCATCGATAAACATGAGTATTTCCTCCGGAGTGTGACTGACCTTCCTGAAGAGGAAGGGCTCCTCATTGTACTGGGGGTTGAGCCCATTGGCGGGGACCATTCTTGTCCTAAATTCCTTCCTGATAGTGTCGGTGGGCAGGCCGTACATGTCAACCTCCACGTAGGTGCCAATTTTCTTATCGGAGAGAAACTGACCGGCGATTACCTGAGGAACATTGAAAGGAAAAGGAGGGAGTTAACAAATTTGTTCAATTTTCACAGATCTCTTGGGTCGAGCTTCACAAAACGAAAAAAAATTGCATAATCTAATGCTTCCCACTTACCGCTCCTCACTCACCGCCACTAGCAAACACTTCCTATTGAAATGTAAAACGAAAGACACTTCTGACATGAATAATTATAATTTTTTAAACGGAATTAGGTAGGGGGGTCAGTTATAGCCACTGTTGTATAATGTGTACACCGATGAGTAAAGAAAACTAAGGATGTCATGTCGGCAATCGCTGTATTTACAATCCTAGTTATGTAGACGATATAGTATTGTTAGCACACACTCTCTCAGCATTGAAAAGCTTTTGATTTCTGTAGCTATTTTGATGAACCCCATGATATTGTATAAAACACGACAGAAAAGGTATGTATGTTAGTTAGACCGAAAGGTTCTAATTACTATCTGTCAACTCAGATAAAACTAGACGGCGTTGCACATGATTGCAATTGGTTACATGTTGATACTGTTCCATGAAGCGGCACAGCCTCAAGACTCTAGTTATGAGGTCCTCAAAAGAGATCCTCAATGCTATCTGCACTCATGATGCGCTTACTGCCTCGTCATTGCCAAGGCGGTGGAGAGAATTACTGTACACAGATAGGAAAAAATTGTACGTCTTTATTTATCTCCTATTCTGTGTGGTAAATTTTGCACCTATGTTCTCCCAGGTGGCGTGATCTATACACCATTGCAAGTATGGTAGCTCTCCCTACTCACCAACACCCCCTTCTCACCAACACTCCCCACTCACCGATACTCCCCATTCACCGGCACTCCCCCCTCATCAACACTCCCCACTCATCAACACTCTCCACTCACCAACACTTCCCACTCACTAACACTCCCCATTCACCAACACTCCCCACTCACCAACACTCCACACTCCCCACTCACCAACACTCCCCACTCACCAACACTCCCCACTCACCAACCGTCCCTGCTCATCGACACTTCCCAATCACGACTACTCCCACTCACCGACAGACCCTGCTCAGCGACACTTGCTACTCACCGACGCGCTCAAAAAAACGCCACATCCCATCACTTTACTCTCACCGACACTCCCAGCTGTGCGGCGATCACACCGTCTACGGGACTCTCCGCAAAAGGGTCAAATGTCTTGTCCGTCCGACGCATGAAGTCGGGCTTGAGGAGGTAGCCGCAATTGCCGTTGTACTCAAACTTGCCCTGGTTTAACTGCATGGGCAGGTCTGAAGTCTGGTAGTTCAAGGATACCATCTGGCAGCCGGCGTTCCAGAACACCTGCAACAATGACTCTGATTATAGATTGGACACGGGACGAGCAACTAACAGAAAACTTGCTCATTAAAAAATAAATAAAGAGTTAAAGATGATCAGCTATTCCTTCTCGAGGTCAGAAATGATCATTATTAAAATGCTTGCTTGTGATGCTATAGCTAATTATTCCATGCTGATGTAAGGAACTATATAAGCCCACGACCACACCCTCGCACCATGACACCGCATAAATTATTTGGTATCCACTACAAATTGGGAGCGCAGCTCAACCATAACTTGTACATTGCCAAGCACTGCCTTCTTAGAGATAAGCCGTAGATTGAGTGCAGAAAAGTGCACCAACACAGGTAGATAACTACCTTCCGCTCTATTAGATTAGAGAAACCAGTGATCCTACAGAAGCAGGCTCAAACACTATCCCAGTGACATCAAGCTAGGGATTTACCTGGGGCATATAGTTGGAGGAGTCCACTCTGGCGCCTTTGGGGTAAATTCTGGACATTTGTCTCTTGTTGTAATTGACGAACTCGATGGCCTGGGTTTTGAGGTAGCCCAGCCCTGCGGTCTCTGAGAAGCTGGACATGTTGTGGTGGATGTTCTTCTCTGCAATCGCGAGGGGGTCGTTAACCAATTAGTATTTTCACGTGGACTTTACTAGCCCTAACGAGACTTGAATAAAAGTAGTTAGTGAGAGGGGTGAAGCAGTAGTGTGTGAGATACGTGAAGTGGTGTGAAATGAGTGTAGTCGTGTGTGAGATGGGTGTAGCCATGTGTGAGATGGGTGTAGCCATGTGTGAGATGGGTGTAGCCATGTGTGAGATGGGTGTAGCCATGTGTGAGATGGGTGTAGCCATGTGTGAGATGGGTGTAGCCGTGTGTGAGATGGGTGTAGCCGTGTGTGAGATGGGTGTAGTAGTGTGTGAGATGGATGTAGTCGTGTATGAGATGGGTGTAGTCGTGTGTGAGATGGGTGTAGTCGTGTGTGAGATGGGTGTAGTCGTGTGTGAGAT
>SDVV010018841.1:0-13664 GCA_016164225.1 Gammarus roeselii
CAGCTAGTAAACTGGGTAGCGCTAGTAGAAATACAAGCTTGCATCTTATTCTCGGCCAGCCAACTGTAGCTAGTGCCCTTGAAACTATCAAAGCGGCATCGTATGATGCTTACTATCAAAGGCCACTATCTTCAGTTTCTGTAATCTGCCCTTGTTGCATACCAGTGTGATAAGCGTGGCTGTGAGGAGACGATATGGGCTCGTGCAGCTGCCTCTGTAGGATACATGATCACCGCCTACCAATTGATAGCATTGGAGAATGAAAAGATGGCGCTGTTGAATACATTCATATTGAATTTCAACTGACACTTAATGAATCAACAACTGGTACGGTGATTGAACGATAGGCGGTGTATTCGTCAACTTTTGATTATTCGATCGGTCAATCACATCTTTTACCGGCCTCTCAGGGAACTACGATTCTGGCTTCGAAATAGGGCAAGGGGATGGGCAGGGGAGCCGAACAAGGAGGACGGGCAAGGGAGTCGAGTAAGGAGGACGGACAAGGGGGTCTGCCAAGAGGGACGGGTGAGGGGGATGGGCAATAAGGACGAAAAGGGGGGTGGGGAAGGCGGATGGGGGAGACGAGGCAAACGAGTGAGGCGGACAGGCAAGGCGGACGAGCAAGGGTCGGACGAGGTGGACGGACGGGGTGAACGGACGAGGTGGACGGACGAGGTTGACGGACGAGAGGGACAGATGAGGTGGACAGGCGAGGTGAACGGACGAGGTGGACGGACGAGGTTGACGGACGAGAGGGACAGATGAGGTGGACGGACGAAGGGGACGGACGAGGTGGACGGAAGAGGGGTACGGACGAGGTGGACGGACAAGGTGGACGTGTGAGGGGGACAGACGAGGGTGACGGACGAAGGGGATGGACGAGGGGGGCGGAGGAGAGGGCCGACGAGGTGGACGGACGAGTTGGACGGACAGAGTAGACGAATGATGTGGACGTAATAGGCAGACGGACATGAGTGGTGCACAAGGTGGACGTGTGAGGGGGACGGACGAGGGGGACGGACAAAGGGGATAGACGAGGGGGGCGGAGGAGGGGGCCGACGAGGTGGACGGACGAGTTGGACACACAGAGTAGACGAATGATGTGGAGGTAAAAGGCAGACGGACATGAGTGATGCACAAGGTGGACGGACGAGGTGGATGGATGAGCTCGACGGACATGGTGTACGAACGAGGTGAACGGATGAGGTGAACGGACGTCGTGGATTGACTAGGTGGACGGACGCGGGGGAGTGATGAGGTGTACGAACGAGGTGGACGAATGGGATGGACGGACGAGAAGAACGGATGAGGTGGACGACGAGAGGGGCGGCTGAGGTGGACGGATGAGGTGGACTGAAGTGGTGGACGGACGAGGAGGACGGGCGAGGTGGACGAACGAGGGGACGGACGAGGCGGACGGGCAAGGTGGACGGACAGGGTAGATGGAGGATGTGGACGTAAAAGGTGGACAGACGACAAGGACGGACGAGGTGGACGGACTAGGTTGACGGAAGAGGTGGACGGGCCAGGAGGACAGACGAGGGAGGCGGGCTATGGGGACGGATGAGGAGGACGGACGAAGGGGACTTCGTCCATCTGAGGGACGGGGAAGGCTGGGCGTGTCTAGGATACATCGGTAGTGAGCGAAGGAAGAGTTATTAGTTTCGAGGAGCCGGTCTGCAAGGTCCCTCAGTTATACGGTTCGCTGCACTATTTCCGTTTATGCAGGGTTCTGACGAAGAACAGTTTTGAAAACTAAGTAATCTACTCTCTTATTTGTATACTAGATTGTTGATCTGCATGCAACACTACAAATACATCTACAGCAGATTTCTTCTTAAAAGCACTCCTTTCACATGAATTATTTAAAAAAAAATCATCTCATAGTAAAGGTGACAGTCGAGTACAGGAAATGTTTTAAAATTCCAACCATTGATTAACGAGTGAAATTGAATGATTTGGTGATAACATTGAATGGAAAAAGAAGCACACAAGCTATCAAAATAGAGCGACGCGCCTTAGGACACCGCAGAGCCCTAAATCGAAGTCTACCAATGAAATTGTGACGAGGGCTGTCGTAAACGGTTCCTGGTTGCTTCTATTGGTGCGGAAGCTGATGGCTCGACGACATAAACGAAATTTCCAGCCCGCCTCTCAGTTTATTTTTGATAACGACATAATAACGACAAGATAACGACAAGATAATGACAAGATAATGACATGGAAATTTGCTTATAACTCAGTATTTTAATATTTTTTCCTTCAAAAAACAACGTTTCAGAAAAATTTGGCTGGTGCGTACATCATGGCAACAATATCAATTACAGGTGTATACGACGGCTCATTCTCTTTGATGGGCCATTCATCCTGTAATACAGCTGCATTAGGCTGGTGCGTACATCATGGCAACAATATCAATTACAGGTGTATACGACGGCTCATTCTCTTTGATGGGCCATTCATCCTGTAATACAGCTGCATTAGGCTTCTGCGTACATCAGGGCAATTCCATCTATTTCAGGTGTATACGACGGCTCATTCTTTTTATGGGCTGTTCATCCTGTAAAACAGCTGCATTAGGCTTGTGCGTACATCATAGCAACAATATCTATTACAGGTGTATACGACGGCTTTCTCTTTGATGGACCGTTCATCCTGCAATACAGCTGCATCACGATTTCAAATATGACATTTTACAAGCTGTCAGAAGTAGATAGTATAGGGCCGAAACGGCCCAAACATATAGGGCCGAAACGGCCCAGAAATATAGGGCCAAAACGGCCTAAAAATATAGGGCTGAAACGGCCCAAAAATATATGCCACCGAGAATTGCCCTGGAAAAACGGACGCCGAGAACGGCAATGGAATAGTTGTGCAAGAATGACACTGTGAAGGAATTAGATTGGCGATAATTAGGATGTATGCTTTTTAGTGAAGGATTTAGATTGGTGATAATTAGGATGTATGATTTGTGAAGTAATTAGGTAGGCGATAATTAAGATGTATGTAATTTGTTAGTGACTCAGGCGCTGTATTTCTCGGACATTGTAGTTATATGTTAAGACAAACTGATCAAGATAGTTACTGTTACTTTATAGTGTTACCAAGAATGCAGTTTTTTATGTGACTCGACCGAAAATGCTTTTAGTGAAGAAATTAGATATAGGATGACTAGATCTTTTAACCTATCATCGAATGTATTGGTTTGGATGTATGTTATTTGTTAGTGACTCAGGCGTTGTATTTCTCGGACATTATAGTTTTATGTTAAGATAAATTGATCAAGTTAGTTACTGATGATACGTAGAGATACCAGGAACGCAGTTTTTTTTGTGACTCGGCTAATGCATTTGTTAGATCGCATCTCGAGTGCTCTGTTCTATTTGGGTCAAGTGAGGTATTGTTGATACATAGAGCCTGGCCGTGATGGGGTGGGGGAAGAGGGATGTCAGTCGCTTGAGATTGGGAGGCTACATAAAAACACCCCTGGAGATAGGGGCTCTATATACGTTTTTTTGTGAAGGAAAAAGGTAATTTGAAACCACTTTGAGACAATTACTCGAGTGAGATTCAATGTAGGCATGACAGTTAGCGACTTTTTAGCTCTGGATGTATGGTCATACAAAGATCTTTTTCCACGAGAAATATAGTCCTCATGGGGAATTTCCGTAACCTTACGATATCTTTAAGTTTCCTTACGAGATCTTATTGCTTGCATTGGTTACGTACGCTTTATGAAGATGTACGCTATTTGGTCTTCTCGATATGTATATGATTGTACTATTTCGTACGGCATGATATATTACTAGGATTGTTATTGATTGTCTCATTTGAATAGAAGTTTTTACTGCTCGAACCTAAGTAGTTAGGATAATCGAAGTACTTATGCAAGAAATATGTTGCACGATTGATTAAATCCATTCGCTTTGTCGCATTTAATACCGTTCAGAGATTCATCACTAGTCAATGTTATGAACAAAACAGATACGTTCACGTACTTTTTCAGATGAATTTTTCTATAGACAATGAAACAAGAATTATTTATACATATATTTAAGAATTGAATACACATTTAGGGATAACATTTACGCGTGTTCGAAAAACATAATACAGGTAAATAAATATATATATTTATTTACATAGGTTCATTTTCATTGTTTTCATGGGTTTCTTTCCACTGGATATTTTTTTTTCAATGGGTATTTAGGTGGACAATGAGACATGAATAATAGTATATATATTTTTATGAACATGAGAGCATACAAGGATTATTCACATTTTATGGACATATGAACATACGATGATTATTTATGATCGTTTAGAGGATAAAACCTGCTGAGATAGAGGTGTTTTCATCATTAAATCGACTACATTCGCCAAACACGGTCTCCCCCGGCTTGCGTCTCTTCCATGTTAAATCCATTTCTTCATCAACATCATCAGCCAAGGCACATCGCTTCCTCTCTTTAGCGACGGACTGTTTATTTTCAATGGATTTCTTGGGAATGTCCGGGTGCCCATAGGAAAGAGTTATGCATGCGTCGAGATAGTAGCGCTTATTTTCAAATTTACTGAGGTAGTTTTTGATTGTGCGTACAGTTCGGAGTTGGCATGCTTGTGCTCGAATGTTGCGTATTGTCTCAAAGTATGTGTATGTTTTCTGGGTATGTATGTCTCTGTATTGTTCATGTTTGATTTTGGCTTGTGTCTGGTAATTGACACCTTTAGCAGCCGATTTTGTTGTGTCGGACTCAAGCAACATGCTGTAACACTTGGGTTGTAAGCAGATGATTTCACTCGGATAGTCATCTGCTGTTTCGCTTTTCAGTAGTCCTAGCTGTCCTTTCTTGGATTCATCGAATAAGGGGTGATTTTTGGGGTAGTTGGAGAAGTCCATGTATTCAGCCAAGGGAGCTTGGCGCATTTCCGCTTCAATTTCGGCCACGCCTTTGAACTGGATTAGCAACGAGTCAGTGTCCGAGAAGATGAGCGAGACGTTGTCAACGTAGCGTGGTTTCAGTGTGTCATAGAAGAAGCTGTAGACTTTTGCTTTTGCTTTTTTCAAGCACGAAGAATCCAACTTGGAGTGGATGAACCATTCGGACATTTTTTTTCCACGAGAATCATAGGATTGAATGTTTAAGAGGTGCATCTCCATTATGCATCTATATGGAATTTTGTAATTGATCCCCTGCAAATGTATACTGTATCATTTAGAAGACGATTTACTGAATGGAGGGATCCTAGACCATTTATGGTTCGGCGACCCTTCACCTAATGAGATATATTTATCTACGATTGCTGAGGGAGCTGTAGGCAACTTAAATTTAGCTTAATATCAATCACATTTTCAACGTAAGGCAAGAGGCGTTTCCAGTGCATTTCAATGCTAGTTCAAGCGAGTTAAATTTAGGATAGTGCAAACAAAGATTTATTAGATATATTATTTTATTGATAATAGATTTTGACATAATTATATATACATAAATATACATGGGATTTCATTTTTAGGAAAAACATAACTTTTTTCACAATGAAATTTCATTGTGAGCAGCTCGGCGAAACATAAGTAATGTCTTCGACCACCCTTCTATTGTGTTATCATGATCCTTGGTACCAGTGACAGTCTGTGGGTTCTTTATCAATGACGTATATTTATTCCTCACCTGAAGCTGTCAACTCGTCTAATCGGTGTAGGATTTATCATCTGGGTGTGTTTTTTTCTCGTATCTGATGGCATTCTAGACTAACGCTCTTAGAACACATTTTAGGTAATCGTCGACCTTTGGGAGAAGTGTATGCATCACTTGCAATCCTATCCTTGTAAATAAAACTTTGTATTTAGTCTCCAGCGAGCTTTTCATGGACGCTATTTTTTTAATTACTGTTACATGTTTATGACATCGAATCGTTTCAGGTTTCTTCTTGCTATTGCCCACATTTCCATTGATTATATTCCCGCAGATTTCCGATATATACATAATTCTCCTAGCACTCAAACGTTTGTGACATGATTCGCTCTCCTCGTGTTTCATTTCCAATAATTTGAAACAAAATCATATATACATTTGATTTTATTATGCAATTTCTCACTTCTTATACTAGTCACCCTTTCATTACCCCATTTAATATTTCGGTTTCCTTCAACGTTTGTAGATTTTTTCTTCACATGTCATATCCTCGATATCACTGTCACTGTTATCCCACGTTTTATCCTTATTTTCATTATTTTCAATTTCGGCTATGGTCTGGGTATACTCCCCACATTTTACCCAATCTTTATACATTCCACGTTTGAATGTTACCGGCATCGCAAATTCTTTACTACCTGCACCATGTTGACCGTCGTCTATAACATTAGATTGGAAACCCAAGTTCGGTTTATTATGTTCTATCAATGCCTCCTTTGCATCCTTAGAGCTTATATTTCCTCGTTCTTTTTTAAGATTATCATATTCAAGATAATAGTGTCCTATGAGATGGCGCCAAAACCCGAATGTGGAACTTGATTTAATTAATTTTATCTCCGCATGGCAAATAACACATACCCCCGTGTTCTCCTTTTTGGTGAAATACTTCCATATCGTACTGGGCGACTTCATTCTTCCCTGAAAGCGGACCGCTATCTGAATGACTACAAATATGAGACCATTTTCATATATACTTTGTTTACATGCATATATTCAGGCTCGTTGGTGTCACTGTGTCGGCACATGTGCCGACACAGGTGTCGACACAATGCATATATACAGGGTCGTTAGCGTCACTGTGTCGGCACATGTGTCGACACAATGCATATATACAGGGCCGTTTGCGTCACAATGTCTATACCAGGTAGATATTTTCATACATTTTATGCAAAAGGGTTACCATACACTGCCGGATGCATTAATTCCACCCCAACCTAACCTAACACATAGAACAACATCCCTTGCTGTTGATACAAGATATTTCATCTGCATCAGCTTCATGTTATGTTCTGTTAAAAGAAGTAATCATCCTATCCTAACCTAAACGAACATATGTGCGGTTTTCCAGTCAATGTTTTATACGTTGCATAATACATAGTTCCACTTATCTCTACATTTTGATCAATTGTTTGCAGCTTGATACACACACATCCAATTCTGATCTAGTAAATCATCCAAAAACCTAACCTAACCTACCTTATGTATGATATTCAGTCACTGTTTTATACAATGCATAACAAATATCTCCACTTGACTCTACATTTTGATCTATCCTTTGCAGTTTTGACACCTAATTACTTTTACTTCGCAATCAATCTCGACTCAAATATGTTACCAGAACGGTCAGAATTTTCAATCTTAGATGGATTGAATGTTACAAATAATTCATATTTGTTTCCATCAAACAAATGGGACGACTTCATCTCATACTAGGTCTACCGCATTTTTCCTTCAATATCTCCTGAATCTTCATTCATTGACGACTTGCACAGTTGATCTGTCCTTTTTCATTCAAATAATTTTTTCAAACTCTTCACGATGACATCGTTTCAAATGTCTCCACACGTTACTCGTCGATTTACGTTTATCCAATTATATTTTTTTCTGGCACAGTTTAAAAGCCCCCATCACCCCATTTCTTTCGAACAATCGAGGACTCAAGCTATAACCCATCCTTCCACAACAGAATCCCAATATTGACTGATTATTTTCTCATCAGTCTCTGAATTATATCTCACCATTCTGTCACACAATACAGTATTTACCCCGAGATAGGTTTATGGGTATCGTTGTAACCCTTGAAATATATTCTCCTACCGTATTCAACAATTTCATTTGTTTCCTTCAACCAACGCAATGTATGCAATATCATCGCTTAACCTTCGAGTTGTAGGATATAATAAACAGTTGATTTAGGATTTACGAACTTTATTAGTATTATTTACAGATCTTGCTGTCATCACCTTCGATGATATCTAACTCATTTTTTCGATTACAACATGGCTCGTACAACCACCCATACCCAGCATCACGATGTCTAAGTTTCCTCTCAAAATCCATCATATATTCCACCATATCTTTGTAGCGAATACCGAAGGCTGTTCCGTACCCTTGCGTCCACGTATGTAATTCATCTTCTTCTTGAACTTTAATTATTCGAATTTTCTAAAATTCAATATCATTCTGTTTTTCATCAATGATGAATTCTTGCCTACGTTCCAGGTTTTCTTTGGTTCTTAGAAAAAGCCGTTCCCCAACACCTCAGCTTTACTACAGTCATGATGATTTTCCACTCGGATCATATCAATTTCGAGTGTTGCTTTCTTATTACTCTTGAAGTTTGTTACATATGGCTGAAACCCGTCGATGTCAGTTACCCAGAGCCGACTTCGTTTTTCCTTCATCCATATATGAATGTTATCTCCCACTCTTTTGATTCTTGTTTAACCCATTCTGAGATAACTGCTTTTTTCAACATTTGTCAATATTTGTTCGATCCGACTCATATCATCTTCGGAGATTTTTTCTTCCAAAACACGTAAACTAATTTTTACCACTTGAACATTCATTGTTATCTTATTTGAGGATGATCCGTCCGTTTCCGCTTGTCCTCCACGTACCACTGACTCTAATCATGTCATACAGCTTGCTATTATAATGCATTTGCAAATATTTAAGCCTATCATCACTCGCTTCGGCCATCAATTATGTATGTAGGTATGTATATCCGTCTATAGACCTGTATACGTACGTGCATGTGTTTATTCGTACGTATGTACGTATAATTGCGTAAACGAGAAAAAAAATATATATATATGTATATAAATATATATATTTAAAATTCAATACAATTAAAAAAAAATGAAATAAAATAAAATAAATAAAAAATAACACGTCAAAACTATTATCGCCTCCGTGGCGCAATTGGTTAGCGCATTCGGCTGTTAATCGAAAGGTTGGTGGTTCGAGCCCACCCGGAGGCGATTATAGTTTTGACGTTTTTTTTTTTTTTTTTTAAATTTTATTTCATTTTTTTTATTATATTGAATTTTGTTTACTCAAGTATACGTACATACGTACGAATAAACACATGCACGTACGTATACAGGTCTATAGACGGATATACATACCTACATACATAATTGATGGCCGAAGCGAGTGATGATAGGCCTAAATATTTGCAAATGCATTATAATAGCAAGCTGTATGACGTGATTAGAGTCAGTGTTACGTGGAGGACAAGCGGAAACGGACGGATCATCCTCAAATAAGATAACAATGAATGTTCAAGTGGTAAAAATTAGTTTACGTGTTTTGGAAGAAGAAATATGCGAAAATGAAATGAGTCGGATCGAACAAATATTGACATATGTTGAAAAAAGCAGTTATCTCAGAATGGGTAAAACAAGAATCAAAAGAGTGGGAGATAACATTCATGTATGGATGAAGGAAAAACGAAGTCGGCTCTGGGTAACTGACATCGACTTGTTTCAGTCGTATGTAACAAACTTCAGGGGTAATAAGGAAGCAACACTCGAAATTGATATGATCCGAGTGGAAAATCATCATGCCTGTAGTAAAGCTGAGGTGTTGGAGAACGGCTTTTTTCTAAGAACCAAAGAAAACCTGGAACGTATGCAAGAATTCATCATTGATGAAAAACAGAATGATATTGAATTTGAGAAAATTCGAATAATTAAAGTTCAAGAAGGAGATGAATTACATACGTGGACGCAAGGGCACGGAACAGCCTTCGGTATTTGCTACAAAGATATGGTGGAATATATGATGGATTTTGAGAGGAAACTTAGACATCGTGATGCTGGGTATGGGTGGTTGTACGAGCCATGTTGTAATCGAAAAAATGAGTTAGATGTCATTGATGGTGATGACAGCAAGATCTGTAAATAATACTAATAAAGTTCGTAAATCCTAAATCAACTGTTTATAATATCCTACAACTCGAAGGTTAAGCGATGAAATTGCATACATTGCGTTGGTCGAAGGAAACAAATGAAATTGTTGAATACGGTAGGAGAATATATTCCAAGGGTTACAACGATACCCATAAACCTATCTCGGGGTAAATACTGTATATGTGTTTCGGAATGGTGAAATATAAATCAGAGACTGATGAGAAAATAATCAGTCAATATTGGGATTCTGTTGTTGAAGGATGGGTTAAAGCTTGAGACCTCGATTGTTCGAGAGAAATGGGTTGATGGGGGCTTGTGAACTGTGCCAGAAAAAAATTAAATTGAATAAACGTAAATCGACGAGTAACGTGTGGAGACATTTGAAACGATGTCATCGTGAAGAGTTTGAAAAAATTATATGAATGAAAAAAGACAGATCAACTGTGCAAGTGGTCATAGAATGAAAATTCAGGAGATATTGAAGGAAAATGCGGTAGACCTAGTATGAGATGAAGTCGTCCCATATGTATGATGGAAACAAATATGAATTACTTGTAACATTCAATCCATCTTAGATTGAAAATTCTGACCGTTCTGGTAACATATATGAGTCGAGATTGATTGCGAAGTGAAAGTAATTAGGTGTCAAAACTGTAAAGGATAGATCAAAATGTAGAGTCAAGTGGAGATATTTGTTATGCATTGTATAAAACAGAGACTGAATATCATACATAAGATAGGTTAGGTTAGATTTTTGGATGATTTACTAGATCAGAATTGGATGTGTGTGTATCAAGCTGGAAAGAATTGATCAAAATGTAGAGATAAGTGGAGCTATGTATTATGCAACGTATAAAACATTGACTGGAAAACCGTACATAAGTTAGTTTAGGTTAGGATAGGATGATTACTTCTTTTAACAGAATATAACATGATGCTGATGCAGATGAAATATCTTGTATCAACAGCAAGAGATGTTGATCTATGGCTTAGGTTAGGTTGGGGAGGAATTAATGCATCCGGCAGTGTATGGTAACCCTTTTGCATAAAATGTATGAAAATATCTACCTTGGATAGACATTGTGACGCAAACGGCCCTGTATATATGCATTGTGTCGACACATGTGCCGAAACAGTGACGCTAACGACCCTGTATATATGCATTGTGTCGACACCGGTGTCGGCACATGTGCCGACACAGTGACACCAACGAGCCTGAATATATGCATGTAAACAAAGTATATATAAAAATGGTCTCATATCTGTAGTCATTCAGATAACGGTCCGCTTCAGGGAAGAAAGATGTCGCCCAGTACGATATGGAAGTATTTCACCAAAAGGAGAACACGGGGGTATGTGTTATTTGCCATGCGGAGATAAAATTAATTAAATCAAGTTCGACATTCGGGTTTTGGCGCCATCTCAAAGGACACTATTATCTTGAATATGATAATCTTAAAAAAGAACGAGGAAATATAAGCTCTAAGGATGCAAAGGAGGCATTGATAAAACATAATAAACCGGACTTGAGTTTCCAATCTAATGTTATAGACGACGGTCAACATGGTGCAGGTAGTAAAGAATGTGCGATGCCGGTAACAACCAAACGTGGAATGTATAAGTATTGGGTAAAATGGGGAGAATATACCCAGACCATAGCCGAAATTGAAAATAATGAAAATAGGGGAAAACGTGGGATAACAGTGACAGTGATATCGAGGATATGACATGTGAAGAAAAAATCTACTAACGTTGAAGGAAACCTAAATATTAAATGGGGTAATGAAAGGGTGACACGTATGAGAATTGGAAAATTGCTTAATAAAATCAAATGTATATCTAATTTTGTTTCAAAATTATTGGAAATGAAACACGAGGAGAGAGAATCATGTCTCAAACGTTTGAGTGCTAGGAGAATTATGTATATATCAGAAATCTGCGGGAATATAATAAATGGAAATGTGGGCAATAGCAAGAAGAAACCTGAAACGATTCGATGTCATAAACATGTCACAGTAATTAAAAAATTAGCGTTCATGAAAAGCTCGCTGAAGACTAAATACAAAGTTTTGGTTACAAGGATAGGATTGCAAGTGATGCATACACTTCTCCCAAAGGTCGACGATTACCTAAAATGTGTTATAAGGGCGTTAGTCTAGAACGCCATTAGATCCGAGAAAAAAACACACCCAGATGATAAATCCTACACCGATAAGACGAGTTGACAGCTTCAGGTTATGAATAAATGTACGTCATTGATAAAGAACCCACAGACTGTCACTGGTACCAAGGATCAAGATAACACAAGAGAATGGTGGTCGAAGACATTACTTATGTTTCACCGAGCTGCTCACATTGAAATTTCATTGTGAATTTTTTTATGTTTTTCGTAAAAATGATATACCATGTATATTTATGTGAATATAATTATGTCAAAATCTATTATCAATAAAATAATATATTTAATAAATCTTTGTTTGCACTATCCTAAATTTAACTCGATTGAACTAGCATTGAAATGCACTGAAAACGCCTCTTGCCTTACGTTGAAAATGTGATAGATATTAAGCTACATTTAAGTTGCCTACAGCTCCCTCAGCAATCGTAGATAAATATATCTCATTAGGTGAAGGGTAGCCGAACCATAAATGATCTAGGATCCCTCCATTCAGTAAATCGTATTCTAAATAATACAGTATACATTTGCAGGGGCCAATAACAAAATTCCACATTGATGCATAATGGAGATGCACCTCTTAAACATTCAATCCTATGATTCTCGTGGAAAAAAAAATGTCCGAATGGTTCATCCACTCCAAGTTGGATTCTTTGTGCTTGGAAAAAGCAAAAGCAAAAGTCTACAGCTTCATCTATGACACACTGAAACCACGCTACGGTGACAACGTCACGCTCATCTACTTGGACACTGACTCGTTGCTAATCCAGTTTAAAGGCGTGGCCGACATTGAAACGGAAATGCGCCAAGCTCCCTTGGCTGAATACATGGACTTCTCCAACTACCACAAAAATCACCCCCTAATTCGATGAACCCAAGGAAGGACAGCTAGGACTACTGAAAAGCGAAACAGCTGATGATTTTCCGAGTGAAATCATCTGCTTACAACCCAAGTGTTACAGCATGTTGCTTGACTTCGACACAACAAAATCGGCTGCTAAAGGTGTCAATTACCAGACACAAGCCAAAATCAAACATGAACAATACAGAGATATACATACCCAGAAGACATACACATACTTTGAGACAGTACACAACATCCGAGCGCAAGCATGCCAACTCCAAACTGTACGCACAATCAAAAACTGCCTCAGTAAATTTGAAAATAAGCGCTACTATCTCGACGCATGCATAACTCTTTCCTATGGGCACCCGGACATTCCCAAGAAATCCATTGAAAATAAACCGTCCGCCGCTAAAAAGAGGAAGCGATGTGCCTTGGCTGATGATGTTGATGAAGGAATGGATTTAACATGGAAGAGACGCAAGCCGGGTGAGACCGTGTTTGGTTAATGTAGTCGACTTAATGATGAAAGCACCTCTATCTCAGCAGGTTTTATCCTCTAAACGATCATAAATAATCATCGTATGCTCATATGTCCATAAAATGTAAATAATCCTTGTAAGCTCCCATGTTAATAAAATTATATATAGTATTATTCTTGTCTCATTGTCCACCTAAATACCTATTGAAAAAAAATATGCAGTGGAAAGAAACCCATGAAAATAATGCAAATGAACCTATGTAAATAAAGATAT
>SDVV010018842.1:0-13664 GCA_016164225.1 Gammarus roeselii
TCCATAGTCAATGCACGAGCGTATTATTGTTCTAAATAACGTCATGCCGGTGTCTTATCGGCACCTAATTTCAAAGATTTTACCGAGAGGATAAGTCCGGTTGCCTTTTTGCAGCGAGTCTCAAGGTCTGCAATATGAGGTACCCATGTGAGTTTAGGGTCCCACACAAGACCGAGGAATTTTATTGATTCCTCGTATACTAGCGGAGTGTTGTTCAGCGTTAGGGCTGGTTTTAGGTATAAGCCGGGCGCAAGAGTAAAGTGCATGCTTTTCGTTTTGGAGGGCGAGAATCGGAATCCGTTTAAGGAGGCCCAGTTCCCGACTAGGTTTAGACATTTCTGGAGTTCATGTTGAATCTTTGAAAGGCTTGGGTGCATGTAGCTTATTTGCAGATGATGAGAGGAGTCTTCCATTACGCGGAAGAATGTCGGCAAGCTGGTCTATTTTGAGGATAAAAAGAGTGATGCTGAGGACGCTTCCCTGTAGGACTTCCATTTCTTGAGGATTCAATGGTGACAGGGTGATGCCGACTTTGACCCTGAAGGAACGGTTTTGCAGAAATTTATGGATAAAACGCTGTAGGTGTCCTCACAGGCATTTGCTGTGGAAATCCTTCATGATTCCTTATTTCTAAGTAGTGTCACATGCTTTTTCAACGTCGAAGAATATGGTAACCACGTAATCCCCTCAGACAAAAGCTCGTCTAATGTCAGATTCCAGTCGTACAAGGTGGTCCGTCGTGGAGCGGCGCTTGCGGCCGTGTCACTGGATGTTGTTGAGGCCTGCGTGCATCTCAAGGTGGTCTACAAGACGTGAGTTAATCATTCTTTCCATAGCCTTACAGAGGACGCTGGTAAGGGTAATGGGGCTGTAGTTACGTGGGGTCACCGTGGAATTGCCCGGGTTTGGGTATTGGGATAATTAACGATTCCCGCCAATGATCGGGAAAAAATGAGTTTGAATACAGAGTTGAACACTTTTAATGAGTGCTCACGGGCGCTATCTGGGAGATTCTTGATCATGTTGATGTGCACCCGGTCTGGCCCAGGTGACGTTTCACGTGTATGGTCTATGGTGCACTGTAGTTCGTGGAGGGAGAAAAATTTGTTGTAGGCATATTCGTTTCTAGAAGTAAAGTCAAGATGTTCACTTCCCTGCAAGTCCTTTTCCCGTTGGAAAGCAGTCGTATGGTTTGTTGATTGTGATATCTGGCTAAAAGTCTGAGCTAGTTTATTTATGATTTCCGCGTGGGAAGAATAAATTCTGCCTCCGTCTGAAAGAATGTTAATAAGTCGCTCGGGTTTTCCCTGGATACGTCGGATTTTTCCCACACTTAGGAGAGAGGGGTGTTTCAAACTATAGTGTTGACTAACTGAGCCCAGCTTTCACGTTTGTTCTCCACTCGAAGTATGCGGTATACAGCAGATGCCCTTACCCACGCTACTCGGTTCCTGGGGGACCGTGCACGTCGGTAGGCATGGTATAGCTTTTCACGCTTATATCTTGCTTCTTAAACGTCCTGGCACCACCATGGTTTCGGGAAGAAGGTTGAAGGGGCATATTGGGGAATGCTTGCCTCGGTTGCAGCTTGAAACTTTTCGTATAGTTGGGCGACGAGGTCGTGTTCCGAAATGTTTTTGGGGATGCCATCCATATCGTTCCACGCGATGTGTTCCGAGTATTCCGCCCAGCTGGCTTTCCGGTAGTTGAGTCGAAATTCTTGTGGGGCAGGGTTGGTTGATTGGTGGGAAGCGATCTGGTGACTGGGTTATGGTCGCTGTCGTGTGTTGAAGGCAAAACTCCCCAATCGAGTTGGGGTTCCAGAGCGGGGGAGCATTTGGATAAATCGATGGCAGTTTCACTTTCGGGGGTGATTCGGGTGGGTTGTCCGTCGATGAGAAGGACCAGGTTGTGAGTGTATATGGTGTTAGCCATTTTCACTCCCCTGGGGTCTGTTCTCACGCACCCCCATGTTTCATGGTAGCTGTTGAAGTCTCCAAGGCGGAGTATTGGCGAGGGCAGTTGGTTTAGCAATTCAGTCATTAGTGCTTCCGAGAGGTCATGGCTTTGTGACGATTAGATGGATACCACTGTTATAGGCCTTGAGAGGCATATCTTTACAGCGATAGCTTGGAGTTCTGCCCTCAGGGGAAGGGGGAGGTGAGGTACACTTAGGTGAATGATAAGTGCGGCGTTGTATGATATGTTGAGAGATTCTGAAGGTGGCGGTCTCTCTGAGTTTGGTCTCTTGGAGGCCTATCAACAAAGGTTTATGGGTGGCGATTAGGAATAGTAATGTCTTTCTTGTTTCCGAGTCCCTGGCAGTTCCACTGAAGTATTTTGGTGTTCATTTTGGAGGCTGTTTACACTCAGACCTTGATGATCTAGAGTGGTCACGTGATTTGCTGGAGCTTTCGTTGTGTTCGCATTTTTGAGTTTGCCCAGGGGTTGCGGGTCGGGAGTGTTCACTGTAGTGTCCTTCTTCGGTAGAAGGCGGTCTGCTGTGATTGCTGCGGTCGCGGCTGCGAGTGCTCTTGTGGGAGGGCGAGGTTTGTGCTCTTGGTGTTTGCATTGTGAACGAGTGCGCTCTTCTTCTGTGGTAGCCTTTTTGGTCAGCGAGGGTGGTTGTGTAGACTGAGCGCTATTTGGGCCAGGTGAGATGACTGGTGGTTCAGGGGTCTCACGTACGAGTTTGTGGAGATAGTTTTTATAAACGCCGTCGTCGAGGTCGTGATTGTTCTCGCTGGTGGCGTGTTCGTGGGTAGGGTTTACTAACGGGAGTCATGTCTCTCGCAGTGGTTATCCACGAATAGAGCCGCGTTTGGGGCAGGTGGAGGTAATTCTGGATTCTTGTCTTGGTGAGCCGTTATTTGCGGGTTGTCACTGATCTTTTTGCTCAGGGGCGCCTGGGCATCGGAGGCTTCTTCGTCTTTTTGTCTTTTCGTTTTTATAGTAGTGAACCTTGCTGCGTGGTCAACTGCGGGGGATATATTCATCTCTGCTTCCTCATGGGCACCGCAAGAACTATTTCTAGGACTGTGCATCTCTAGTGCAGGGGCGGCCGCTGGGCTGAGTGAGTTAGCACTGCAGCCGAGTAGGAGTGCTGGAGTCTTGTTACGATGTTATCCTGACGTTGTGTGGATATCGTCGGGGAGGGGGGGGGGGAGTTTGGTTGTCTTGACGATTTGACGACTTTGGCATGATTAAAGCGATTTGAGTTATCGTCTTTCCATGATTGGATGGCGTGTTTCCGTGTAACTCTGCGTTCATTTTGTGTGTTTGTTATTATTTTGGTCCATGTGTACTGGGCAGTCGCGATCGCCTGTCTCATTGTAGCATGAGCAGTGGTAGCATTTGGGGTAGCGGGCTGTGCAGTCTTTTCTGTCGTGCTCGCCAGCGCACTTCTTACAACGTTGGGGTGTATGTGGCTGGCAGTGTGCGATGACGCAGCCGTATTCAAGGCATTTTTTGAACATTGGGGGCCATGTTGCAACTGGGCAGGTTTTGGTTCTTCCTTGTTCACCCGAGATTACTTTGAATTCAGGTGCGTCGTGTCCTGGGAAGGTAATTTGGTATGGAGTAGAAAGTGAGTTACGTGATTTTATCCATGTTGCTTGACAGACTTCGGTAACTCCATAAACCTCAGCTGACCTTAAGCAAAAGCACTGAGGTCGGTTGTGGGGGGGAGGGGGGGTTACGGGTGGTGTATATAATTCGTTTGGTATCGTTGAAGGACGGATATATTTCAACTGTAACTTTGAGTTTGTTTATGTGGGTAATCTTTTGTATAGCGTTACTTTGTTCACGTTCGACGACGTAGGCCAGATATTTCTCTTCCTGTCGTTGAATTTCTTTTGGTTTTCCTCCAAGTTGTTCAGTGAGTGACTTCATCATTATAAATGGATTAGATGAAAAGGCCACTTTGCTTGCACCACTTTCGATGAACGTTATGAGGAAGTGGGTGGGAAATGGTGCCGGTCTCCTCTCCTGGGTAGGAGGGTCATTCTGGGAAGAGCGCATCGAGACTACAGCCTCTCGTCGCCCGACCCCGTGATCTATCTGGTATTGAAGGATCGCTTCCTCCGTCTCCTCTTCTGGGCAATCTCTATGTCCGGCAGAGTGCCCGTTTACTTTGCAGTAAAAACAGTGCTGTTCTTTTGACTCGTACAACTGGGGATCTTCCCTTTTGTCATGGTCATCTTGGGAACAGAATGAGCACCTTTGCTTATCATTACAGTTTCCTCTCATGTGTCCGTATTTCTGGCCTTTATAACATTGCATCGGACGTCTCTTAAATGGTGTAACCTGGGTTTTGGCAGCGCAGAGGGGAATGTCTAGATATTTAGGTGAAGTAGGGCAGTTGAATTTTAATATTAGGGCTGTGGTTGTCTCTCTTCTTGACGTGATCTTTGGTGCGATTTTTGCTTCGAAAATGCAGTCTTCGTATTGAACGAGTCCAGTGATGTACTCCTCGATTTCCTCCTTCGTGATATCGTCAACGCAGATGAAACCGGAAATGGTTGAGATAGTCGGGTGTGGCACTATTTTGCATGTCTTTCCACTGAGTCTAATTTTGAAGAGAATTGTGTCACTTCGAGGTCTTTTGTCTACTCTGATGGCCAAACCTTCGTCGCCACTGGTGGCGATGCTCAGGACTGGGCGGCCAGTGAAAGAGCCCGGCTCTTTTCACAGAGTGCATGGACAAATATCCAGTCTGTTGTTGGCGTCGAACGTGATCTTCAGGTGTTCGGGAAAGGTACGACTATTGTTGAACAAGTTGTGCTCTTTGAATAGCGTGTATTGCTTCCTACTTGCAGCCCTCGGAGCTCGGTTGGGGTTTTTTGTGGGTCAGAGAGTCGTCTAAGTTGTCGTCGGACGTAGAGGTAGAGGTACTTGCGTAAGTTGCTGGGTTCTTTAGTTTGTTGGTTCTTAACTAGTTTGTGGGTATGGAGAAAATGGCCTTGACATGACCCTCGAGCCCCGTTAGACGATCGTCGATTGTGCTAAATTCTGCGGCGAAAACTTCTGCTTCCTGTTCAGAGAGGCCGGTCGCTTGGCTTAGTAGAATCCTGATTTCCTGAACGTTCCTGGTTAACTCGTCGATGCGGTTGTCTCTCCGGTCATCTTCGGCTGAGGTGGCGCTGGTCATCATGGAGAGGTTGACGTTCTTGGCCGTTGGAATCTTGGTTGTCATCGCTCTGGAGGGGATGCTGGTCCCTCCTAAATGGAGTTTCTATTCCTTATCGGCCTCCTGGTTCGTGCCAGGGTCCAGGGAGCTCACTTTTCAAGGCCTCTTGACCGGCTCTACCGATTTTAAATTACGTTCAATTTAAAGTATCACAAACAATGCAAGCAAACATGCGGTTTAAGGTCCCAGCACAAACTAGGGACCAGCCTGTGCTATGGAGGGGATTTTCAGTTAATAATCTGTTCGTTATCAATGCGAATTCCTGACCAGATGTAGGCATCACAGCACAAGAGCGCCCTATTGAGACACTGTGAATAATCAATCGCGAAATATGAATCAGAAAGCGATCCCTGACTAAATGAAGCCATCACAGCATTAGGAAATGACGTTGCTCGCGTAATATAACCGAATTCAGACACGGAAGTACATTTGACCACTGGTGACAACATAAATGAGCAAGCAGTCCCAGAACACTGCGCAAAGAGCTAAAGGTGACGGCCTCTCCGCACCTTCCGTGAGTGTCTTCTTGCCCTTTCCGGCCGCAGTCATGAGGGTGGCGCTGCGCACCATCGGGCCCATGCTGATGCTCAGGTCGCTCGAGTCTTCAGGTAGATTAAATTATTAACCAGGGTAACTAGTTTCCAGGTAGATTACATTAGTGACCTGGGTTACTAGTCTCCAGGTAGATTACATTAGTGACCTGGGTTACTAGTCTCCAGGTAGATTACATTAGTGACCTGGGTTACTAGTCTCCAGGTAGATTACATTAGTGACCTGGGTTACTAGTCTCCAGGTAGATTACATTAGTGACCTGGGTTACTAGTCTCCAGGTAGATTACATTAGTGACCTGGGTTACAAGTCTCCACGTAGATTACATTAGTGACCTGGGTTACCAGTCTCCAGGTAGATTACATTAGTGACGAGGGTAACTAGGTAAAAACGGGTACAATGTTGGGCGGTAACTCATGAATGATGACCAGTGATTTGTTGAGCTCGACGGGAGAGAAGGCAACTCGAACATTTTGGAACTGAAGTCCAACTATCAATAAGAGAATGCATGTTTCTGTTCAAAGTTGGAACGAGTGATTAAGAAGGAGACGCTCAAACTATTTGAGGTTGTATCGAGAGGATTGATCTAAAGAATAGGAGTACACCCTTACAGACGATAACATTTAATATAACTTACTAGCTAACTCGAATACTTTGATTCGAGTTAGTAAGTTGTGGGCCAGCACAGCTGACCCACAGCTGTGCTGGTGCTCGTTTCTCTTACAGTGCCATCATCATTTGCATGTTGCTGCCACACTTGCCTGACGGCGGTGCGGTTAGTAAAGAGTTCTCTCCAATGCAGCGTTTCCGTATATTAGAGTTGCATATTTAACGTCATAGAAACTGGTCTGTAATTTGATGGGCTTGCGAGGATGCTGCCCTTTTATAGGAAAGACCCCAGCATGTTTCATTGCAAGTGACAGATCAGAGGAGTCCAGTGCTATTTTGTCGCAACATTCGTTGCGACAAAGCCGGTACTTGCTTGCATTGTTTCGATTGAATAGCTGCGATATCGTCTGGTACGGGCACCCTACCTATGTCATAAACAGCTTTCGTAATTTCAGAGAAGTATATTTTTCGAATACAAACTACTCTCTCGCAGTGCTCGTTCAATATCTCAATCATTGCCTTGATTGCATTTGCTAGCTAACTGGATTCATCAATAAATGGGCCAATATTTGTTTTGGAGGTTGAAAATTTGGCAGCATAAGCAAACAGAAACTTGTTCAAATAGCTGTCACTGTTAATACGATAATTGCAACCCACCTCTGATAAAAAAAATATTTACCGACCGCCATCGATTAAGAAAAAACGCAACGAAAAGGGAAGGGTCAATTGAAATTCTCCTCTACCCCGACGATACAAAAAGAACTCTGAACAACATTGAGATAGCTATCTAAAGACACTTAGCACACACTAAGGAGAAAAGTATAAATAGTAGCGAGTTAAATTTATTTACAAAACAATTCAATGCAAGGCAAGCAATGACGCGACCGCTAGGCTATGGCACACGTTCTAAACATGTGGCAGGTGAGTGTGAACACGGTTAGCCAATAAACGAACTAGAACACGACTTATACACGGAGCAGATTACAGCGACAGGGATTTTAGCGCGAGTCAAAGTGTTTCAGGCACCGAACGATTTCTACACAACCAAGTCGCGTAACACTGAGACTTTAACAAACACAATACCCTAGTCTGGAGAGGGTGAACGCAATCGCGGTGAGACCCGAGACTGCTCGGCATGAAGAGTAGCTATACACCGTAGCTACTATATATGAGAAGAGTGCTTTACACCGTGGCTGGTCTTTATGAGAAGTAAAGCAATACACCTTTGCACCGTAATTCATACGTAACAAGAAGAAAGAAAACGCCGTGTAAAGATTCCAGATGAAGTTTAATCTTGGCAAGTCGAGGAAGAAAGTAATTTTAGTGCATGGATCTAAACAGGTACCTGTTGAAACCAGTCCACATCCATGACCGCCTATTTTTAATGCACAAAACCTAGTCGAAACTCACTGAGACCTTTCTCCATTCGTACTACACGGACCTGTGCCGCGATCATCTGACGTGGGCCCGGTCCCCCTACCTTTGAGTGTCTCCGCCGCAGAGACGAGGTCGGTGACGCAGACGGCGATCTTGCGCGAGGCGGCTGAGAGGGCCTGTCGTGCGTCCTGGCTGGGCTTGTGCGTGTTGTGAAGAAGCAGTTGCAGCAGCTCGCGGTACTGCAGCGCTGTGTCGTGGCCGCACGACAACACGCGACGACGCACCTCCATACTCTCGGCGCACCACCCAGCCGCCTGTGGGGGAAAAGGGAGTGAGTAATGTGGTTAGTGACGGGTGAGGGCGATGCAGGGAGACCGTGTTCTGGTCAACACCTGTCCAACGATCTAATAGTCAGGGTCATATTGTGTTATTCTCTCATTTAATATTCTGATCATAATAACATTTTTATTATTATTAGTATCGTCGATACCTACTCCAAGCCCCGAAGTACCCACCTTGACAGTGGTGAGCATGTCCGAAATGGCCTTGCGTCCCATGTTGGCGGCAACGATGATGTCCTCCTGCTTGCCGCTGTTGCCGGCGCCCACCGCCTTCGCCGTTGCCTGCGTGATGGGCTTGCTTGCCTTTACCAGCTCCTCTGGAGTAGCCTTCCCCTTAGGCGCTTCTTCAGAGTCAAACGCCTGGTAGCAGGGATGTCGTTAGATCCAAGGACGTGGAGTGACGCATTCAAACACGCGATAAAAACATATGGCTTAAAGAGAAGGAATAAGTCGATCAAGACGCTGACCTGATCAGAGTCCTTCACGAGACTGTGCCAGGACTCTTCAATGCATCAACAGATTTTCCCTGATTTGTGAACAGCGTCTGGCCTCACACTAGGTCAGGGCCTCTCACAGCGTCTAGCCTAACACTAGGTCAGGGCTTCTCACAGCGTCTAGCCTCACACTAGTCAAGGCCTCTCACAGCGTCTAGCCTCACACTAGGTCAAGGCCTCTCACAGCGTCTAGCCTCAAACTAGGCCAGGGTCTCTCACAGCGTCTGACCTTACACTAGGTCAGGGCTTCTCACAGCGTCTAGCCTCACACTCGGTCAGGGCCTCTCACAGCGTCTAGCCTCACACTCGATCAGGGCCTCTCACAGTGTCTAACCTCATACTAGGTCAGGGCCTCTCACAGCGTCTAGCCTCACACTAGGTCAGGGCCTCTCACAGCGTCAGGGCCTCACACTAGGTCAGGGCCTCTCACAGCGTCTAGCCTCACACTAGGTCAGGGCCTCTCACAGCGTCTGGTCTCACACTCGGTCAATTTTCTTACTCTAATCTCTTGTGCGATGGCCTCCACGGTGGCTTCTAGCGCCCTGGTACCGCGTGTATGCTCGTCCTCCACGCTCTTGACCGTCTTCAAGAGTGACGTCACGTTGGTCACCATCACCTGGGGGAGGGAAGAAGGTCAGGGATGGGAGGAGAGATGGTGCGGCAAAAGAGTTATTAACTTATTGAGTGTGGCCTCAAGACGGTAGTAAGGGACTTCAGTAATTGAACCCCTAGTCAAAAGTATAGGTATGCAGCTCTTAAAGAGGTACTTGGGGAAACTCCCGTCAACGCAATGTGATTCTTGTTGTGATTACAAAAGATGCCTCATCAGAGGCAATGTGTGTACTGTTTCCTCAAAACAATTCTATCAGATGAAATAATGATGCCAACCATGGTAAAATGAATGGGAGTTAATAATGTTGAAACCTGGTCATTAAATTGGGGTCAACACTTTCTGACACCAAACATTTGAAACAATATTAAAGTGCCAGAAGAAAGATTATAAAGTGTATGAATCTCGCCTGAAAGAAAGAGCATGGAAGATCATGATAAATAGTTATGGATAATGACTACCATGAAAGTACTAGGTAATGTAACGGGGAGCATAAAAGCAGCTCGCATTAGAAAAGTCGGGCATTACTATGCTTCTTATGGCTGCGGGCTTGTAGAAGGTCAATTGATGGTTACAGAGCAAGGGGTAATTTTCTTTCAAGGGATACATACACAGGGCAACTTGTCATTTTCATTCAATGAATACATAAACTGCGTAAAATTTTCTAGTTATAATCATTCTCACAAAGCTATGCAGATTTCAGTAGTTCAATGCAAACAAAACACAGCGACATCAGGGAATAATGAGCAGGCTTTAGTAACAAGAGGCGCCACCTCAGGGTGTCGTTAGCAAGTACAGTGAGTGCAGCGTTTGAAGTGCCTCAAACGCCAAATGCAGCTCTATGCAAATAATAAGCTGAAAACAAGACACACAGGTTAGAACAAACAAATTCAGATGTTATCCTGCAAACAAAATCGTTAGACATACTGGAATTAACTCACTGCAAGTACCAGATAAAGCACGTATTAATATTCATAATGATGGAGTCACTGAAAAAATGATGGCATTTATTACTCGGTTCAAGGTGGGGATATCTAGCGTATTACACCGCTACACATACTCGTTGTAGGCATGTCACTATGGGCTGTTATTACATTGAACGCATGACTACAGTGTTTTAAAAAGCTTCGGAGTAAAAAGAGAAGCTGAAAGAAGAACTTTCAGCCAAAGAATTGAGGGCACCTATTAGCTACAATGGCGAAGTGACGAAGAATGCAGTAGTAGGAGATCAAAGCTTGGTGCGAAGGTGGCACTTGGGCTACTTGAAGGAGGGTAAACACACCAACTGTTCGTCAGAGAGAGGCTGATACAGTGTGCTGTAGTACATACATAATGAAGAAAACTAGTTGAATTGCTAGAAAATACTACTTTTCTCATAAACAAACACAAATTAGTATGGACGTGTATTGCAATACTCTTAACTACCAACAAATTGATGATAAATCAATTCTATAAAACCGATGTTCATTCGAATTACTGCAAAATGTATATAGCTATACACAAGAGTTTTTGAAATGTTCATGTATTAAGGATATTTTCGTTCGTTGCTGTAGATGAAACCAACACAGAAAGAAGATACAGCGTTTCCACCACTACCTGACGAGTTGCCAGGACATTCTGACTGGAGTAAAGAAGCACAGGTCTTGAGACAGTCTTGTCAGTGGTGAAAGACTTCAGTGCAGCTTTGTCAGAAAATACACAAACGATCAATTTTTTTCTATGAATTCGACAGACTAGATACAGAACAGTACTTACCAGCTAGCTCTTCAATTTGGGAAGAAAGTAGAAGACATGAATAAGCTAAGCAACTAAACAGCAAGGCAAACACTTCAATTAGTTCTACGTCAGTGTGAATTACAACGCATAACAGCAAAGGGACACGCGAGTTGGGTTAAAACATCAACAACTGAACAATGAACTCAGGGTGATAGGTTGGAGGGGGCTCACCTCATCAGCGCTCTTTCAGAGCACCGCCTACACCGACCAGCTAAACGAGCAATTCCAGGCACCAGTCCGCATAGAGAATTCGGGGACGAACGGTCAGCAGCTCTACTGACATCCCTGGCACCATTCCTCATAGAGCACTCGGAGACGAACGGTCAGCAGCTCTACTGACATCACTGGCACAATTACTCATAGAGCACTCGGAGATGGACGGTCAGCGGCCCTACTGGTCGCATCAGTTCATGCTTTGACGGATAACGGCTCCAACGTAAGAAAACATCTAGAGACTCAAACGGTCCCGTTCCAGCGTCACAAGTATGCGAGACCAGCGCACACCGTACGGTCATTGTCGGCATTATCTATTTAATGACTGCATTAGCAGAGACAGACATATTACCTATTCTGTCAGGAGTTGAGTACTTTTGTAGTCGTACTCACAGGATAAAATGAAATGTAAATTTTGCTTTGCATGAAGTTGCCGTCGCAAAATTAAAAGAAGTTCGATGGTTGCCATTTGTAATTTGAAGTGGCCGAATCAGCGGAGTCTCACAACCTAAATTGCAATGAGGTAAAAGACTGGACAAAGAAACACACTCAAAATGATTTAGATTCGATGGTCTTTACACTTCTCTGCTATTAATGGAAACATTGAAAACTAGTATGATATGTTTCGTACTTAAAATTAATCGAACAAGTAACGGGCATTACAGACCACTCGTCAACGCACAAAACAGCATGACTGCATACAACCAGCAGGCAACAGTATCATCAAATTATCGAGAAATCCAACGAACACGGGCGCCACCAAACGGTTCAACAGTGAAAGAGCAACACAACGGGATATAATAACAGAAACAAATAGGTCCACTTGAAAACATAGGCTTATAAACTTAAGGTATACAGCGTCGCAAGCTGTGGCGAGACAGTTAGGATCAGACTCGTGTTGTGATATCCAACAAAGAAATGGACCGGACGACGCATGATCTTACGTGACCATTCAAAGTTAGACAACAGCAAGCAGTACATTAGTCGGGCACTTTTTGTGAACGCCTTCAAAGCCGTATTGGTAACATGTGGAGTAAGTGAGGATAGCAAAAACAAACGCAGGAGAACTGCACCTGACATTCTCATCACTGGAAGTAGATTAGAGTGTCAAGGCTTCATAGTGCACTGCAGTCAATGTCCTTCTGGCACCAAACTCACTGGAAGTAACAGAAGGTGGAGGATCGAACATGCGACCGAGAGTGCATGAGCGCACACAACAAGGAACGTAGTTCATAAATAGTACCAAATTGGGGTCATTCAATATACCAAGAGCAGAAGATCGTTCCCTTCAGTTTGCATGAAGCCTTCAACAGAAACTCAAAACTAGCAAGAAGAATTCAGGCAAACAGAGAAACAATGTTATAAATAGCAACAGCAAAGTCAGAGATAAAGCCCAGCAAATTGAGAAAGTAGAGTAGCAAAGAAGTTCTTGACCAGCGCATGAGTGAAGAAAAATAATCCTCCATTGAACGAGCCTTGACCTTAACCAACGCACACGCAGCATCCTCGAGATTACTCAAACTATAATCGGTAATATACACAGATACAGACACAAGGCCAAAATCCCTCAGCAAGGGTGTGGCCGGCGGCAGGGCGCACCTCACTCTCTCACACACTCACACTTGCACGCCTTAGCCCTTTTGCGCAAAATGGTCCGGCCGGGAACCCCGCAACACATCCTCCGGGTCAAGAGTGCGGTTCGAGGTCAGTGTCGGCAGCAGGGCCCGACACTGTGACTGGTTTACCCCTGCCGCGTCATCATGATCGGGTCCCCCCGCCCACGACCATCCCGTCTCTCAACGATGAGTCTAGGGCGGGAACGCACATCAGGACAGCGTCAAAACTCATCCGTTCACTATCATTCTCCACTTACGTCTATCCAGTGCACGCTCTCTCGCTACCTCTAACACTCAAGTCTCTCCTTCCTAACGCCTGCTTCACACCATCCATCTACCCAAACTTCGGTCTCCCTCTAGGCCTACGTCCACTCGCCTCTGACTTCAACATTTTTTTCACCAGTCTCCCTCCATCCATCCTCACCATGTGCCCAAACCATCTCAGAACACGCGAATCAACTCTGCCCTCTGACTTCTTCACCATCCCCGTTCTGATGCGAACCACATCGTTAGTGAACCTGTCTCCCAGCGACACTCCAGCCATGCTCCTCAAACATTTTATCTCGAAAATATTCAACCTTCTTCTCTCCTCTGCTCTCAACCCACCAAAACTCGGCTCCGTACAGCACAGTTGGCACAACGATACCCTCATACAGCCCTCTCTTTGCTTCCATCCCCAAGGTCCTGCAGCTCATGACGCTCTTCAGTGCACCCAACACTTTACACCCCTCCTTCACTCGGACTTCACCTCAGTGTCCACTAGTTCAGTCTTCTCCACATGGGAGCCCAGATACTTAAAACACTGATTTTTTTCCAAAAACGCTCCATTCAGGAGGATACTAATACTGCTTGCATCGGCAGTCCTCGACCAACTCTCCACTTTACTTTTA
>SDVV010018843.1:0-13663 GCA_016164225.1 Gammarus roeselii
GAGTGATCATTATGTAGGCCCTGAACTTGCTGAGTGATCATTATGTAGGCCCTGAACTTGCTGAGTGATCATTATGTAGGCCCTGAACTTGCTGAGTGATCATTATGTAGGCCCTGAACTTGCTGAGTGATCATTATGTAGGCCCTGAACTTGCTGAGTGATCATTATGTAGGCCCTGAACATGCTGAGTGATCATTATGTACGCCCTGAACTTGCTGAGTGATCATTATGTAGGCCCTGAACTTGTTGAGTGATCATTATGTAGGCCCTGAACTTGCTGAGTGATCATTATGTAGGCCCTGAACTTGCTGAGTGATCATTATGTAGGCCCTGAACTTGTTGAGTGATCATTATGTATGCCCTGAACTTGCTGAGTGATCATTTAAATGTGCAGTCTCTACTAGGGTTGAAATGTTGTTAACTCCAATGTCGTGCAAGTAGAAGCATGTCACTAATTGTATTTTTTTTCCAGTTCCATCCGGAGGCGCTGTTCGCATCTTGGCTCTTATTGATGGCAACGATCCTACTCCTAACTGGTGTCAGCTGTGGTACGACGGCCAAATCCAGCCAGTGCCCTCGAAAGTGTTGAGAACAGGTGGGTTATAGTTCTGGTGCTAGCTGTGGTAAGACAATCAAATTCAGCTGGTGGCATCTGAGGTGATGAGGACCAACGGGTTATAGTATTTGTGCCAACTGTGGCAAGACAACTAACTCTATCAACCAGACTGGTGAAGGCATCGGTAGTGTCTATGACTTGTTCTGATCCTATCCTTGCACACTGACGCCTGAGAAGAACTAATAACATCACACAGAGTGCTACGCCATGGCAAATATCGTTCTACAAACAAAAAAGTGGATTATTTTCTCAAAAATGGCAGTTGGTAATTATTAGCAAAGAATTTGGGCTCAAAATGGACATCAATCAATTATACCATCCGTGACACATCAGTTAACTGGATCAGCTAATGACTTGGTTATGAGCATCGTATGTAGTTAAATGATCAGGGCTATATTTGAAAGAGAAACGGAAACATTATTAAGGACATATTTTAACGTGCAAAAGATTACTGCTCCGAACGTAATTTGATTGGTGCCCTAACCCCCAAAGTCATCTAATGTTACGAAGCGGCATCAAACGAACTTACCCAGAAAATTTATTCATGTATCTAAAAATTTTCACTTTTCAATCCGAAAGGATTTGGATCATTGTTTTTGAACTAGGGAACGACTTTCTGTCCGTATATCGGTTGGTCTGTTTGTCCGTCTGTCCATCCGTTGTAATGCTTACAAAAAATCACAAAGTCTGCCTCTAACCACCACCGAATTGGTGCCGCTAACCCCCGAACCGTCAGTCTGCCTCCTACCACCGCCGCGATCTGACGTGCGTGCTTTCGCGGCTCTCAACTGGATGAAAAAAAACAAGTATCGAAGGGAAATTAACAAGTGAAAATTCTGTCGACAAAAATTGTTGTGTACATTTCTTCATATTCATAATATTGATATTAGTAGCTGTGTTATTTGTGATGACTATTGTCACTGTTCTAGTGCTGTTAGAATTGATCACAGTGTTGTCATAATTAGATTTATTGATGTACTCATTATAACCTCAGTGAGAGTTATTAGGTACACAGTGACCTAATTAAAATTACACGAGAAATACTGTTTGATTCAAATTACACAAATAGAAAATAAATAGTGTCGTCGTGATAGAAAATTAAATTCATAACATCACCATATAAATAAAGTTTTCATAGTTACAGCAGCCTAGCCGGTGTATTTGGAACAGTTTGCTACAGTGGAACCAATTCAGACTTTCTATACCGATGACGAAAGGCAGACCAAAGGCAGTTCAAACCATTCTCTCCCTGCCCTCAAGCCCCCCGTCCCGCTCTATCCCGTCTCGGCAACTTACATAAGTGTACAGCTCCATGAAAATGCGTCGAATCTGCATATGTTTCAGCTGCAACATGACGTACGTTGCAGTATATTTTAATAGTGATCTGAACACAGAAACAGAAAATGTATCCACTGTTCTGCCAAGATTGAAGTAGAGAAGAAATTTGTGAATTATGAATGTCACATTGCAGCTTTGCAACAGATCATAGGCACAATGGCGAGACAGTTAGAAGAGCTCAAACGACATGTGCCCGCACTTTCTGCTGGTAGGTACTACAACCAGGCCCCTCCCCTACGCCTACCGCCTCTTTCCCCATTGAATACTCTCCAAGCAACTTCTCGCTGCCCTCCCCCTTCTTTCACCGCCGGCTGCTCGCTCCCTCATTTCTCAGTGAACACCCCCTAAGCAGCCCCAAACCGACGGAGCTGCATACAGCACCGAGCGACAAGCTGTGAGAACTGGGCTTGGAAGGACATCAAGGCCCAGAGTTTTAAGCAACAGAAGTGATCGGGTACGGGTTAGCGTCAGAAATAGCGTAGGAAGGATAGCTCTGTGACATGAGGGGGAAATATCCTCCATATCAAGAGCTCATATGACCCACTGTTGACGATCATGCGGTGAGGTAATGTGTGGCTTGTCCTCCTCTGCCTGATATATAATAGAAGAGGTCACTTTATTTACTGTGTTAAACATTAACACACGGCAAATGTTAAATCGATCAATTAAAACTGGTCTTCGAACCATTCAACGAAGTGTGTGCCACATTTAAACACCGTGTTTATGTGTCTGATAAACTTAACAGGTCAACTTAACTTTATTCAAACAGGGTAAGGGTAGAACCTTCCTTACTGGTCTCCCCACCCGTCGTTCCCATCTACACTCGAGAAGCGAGCAAACCGCATTTTCTCTATGCCTCGGTAAGCCACACACCCAAAAACCTCTTCCTACACGAAACTGCTTACCTCAAATAATGCGGTAAGAGCCTCGTACTTCCTGTCCCTTTCGGCACATCAGTTCACTACGTTCATCGCACATCACTCCATCGCCCTTTTTGCACATCAGTTCATCGCATTCCCTGTACATCACTTCATCGCCTTCTCTGCACATCAGTTCATTGCATTCCCCGAACATTAGTTCATTGCGTTCCTCGCACATCACTACATTGCCGTCTCTGCTCATCAGTTCTTCGCACTCGAAAGGCTCAGCACAGAGCAAAGCATCACATCCTTAGGAACTTCGATTCCTGCTACAGCTGCGCTCGTCCGACGAACCCCCGCCAAATAAGCTGTAACCGCAACCTTCCTGCCTTGCCAACGAAGCCCGCGTGCCCTTTGTCTTCACCTCTCAGCTGACCTGGATCAAGGCCTTCTAGAAGCGGCATTGCCTGGACACACCCCATCACAGCTGATCTGGATCCTGGACTTGACTCTGAACATCGTACCAACGAACAAAAATGTCTCTGTGAAACACTTTTTCAAGTAACAGGCTGTCTGGTTGTCAAAGTAGTGGCGTGTCTATTTTAATGTATTCGATGATGCGCACTCGAAAAATTTCGTCCTTCATTTAAATAGCACTTGTTACAATATTGCCTTAGTGCCGAAATATTTCTCATGGTGACGATAAAGAATGTGTATTATGAGTGTTAAGCGCCAAAGGAAAATAATGTTCTCATGTGCTGTGATGTCCAGAAACTAATCCCAACAGCGACTTACTCTGTCGGCATCATCAGACTGACGCCGACTAACATCAACTATTGTGTTCTATTAGTTCGATTCCTATCTTAACTTGGTTTATTTATATTTCAGCTGTGCTCATATCACTTGTTTGCACTTTATCAATGTTATCAAGGGTATGGGTATGTTGATTTCAAATATCTCGAATGAAACTGGTATTGTCACTGCATAATTAAATTTTGAAAACGTATTTCCGCACTGTTAGGGCAAATCTGTTAGGATGCCACCCTGTTAGAAAGTTGCTCTAGTTTGTTTTCCCTATCTCTTAACTGTGCACGTGTTATCTGTGTCTCCATAACCGTAATCTAAAATGGTTCTGGTATTACGATTTTCAACATTGTCAAATGTGGCCAGTTCTCTGTAACAAAACCACAAGTATCCTGTATCAGGTAGTATCATTGTATTGTACCGCTTTACATCTTGCAGCTTAGAATCGTGCTACGATTTCATAACACCTCATTTACTGAAATGTAATCCATTGTTTCGACATCTTCTGATACTCCGCCGGTCATGTCTGGTACAAGGTTGGTGCCCAGAAAAATTAGATCATTCCTTCACCGAGAAGCAGATGGGAGCAGCTGCGAATTAGTTAAGCTTTGCATTCAACCCAAATCCCGCAATAGGAAGTAACCGTGCGCTAACGCGCATCCGACGATGCGCGCATTTGACTCAAATTCCTATTATTCCCGTTTTAATTCCGTTTTTGAATCGTCGACATAATCTTCACATCCCGCATCTAATTATAGTTTGGCATTCATATCTGCTGTCTTCAAGAAATCACAACAACTAAAACTCATGCTAACGGTGTATTTTCCCAACGGTAAATTCTATAACAGTCCAAGATGGTTCTAACTAAGCTAGAATGTGGCATCTGCCCCACCTCGTACGCCCCCGAACTAATAGATTGCGAAAATTCTTCTGGCTCTGCCAGGACTGTGCGCAGCAGTCCCTCAAATGGGGAATGCAAGTCATTGCGCTGTAAATTTTGTCAAGAGGTAGAGGACAGTCACACCTCCGATCAGTCACACCTCCGATGGCTTATCCAAAACAGAGACAGTCTCATCCAATGGCTTATCCATAACAGAGACAGTCAACACGGATATCCGATTGCTAGCTGTTGAATTAAAATTGGAAAACGTGCTGAAACAATTTCACGAATTTGAAGATCTGATGAGCCGCAAATTAGTAGCAGTCAAAGAAACTGTCGAGGCTACCCAGAATCGAGTGAAAGAACTCCAAGTGCACATAGACTATGAATTCGCCAAGAAGCTTTCAGCTCTAGACGCTGAGACAAACGATCGTATTAAACCGATAGAAAACTCAGTCAAAGATAGCGAGGCACTGTACACAACTGTAGTTAGTAGGAAGCAGCCACGATGTGACAATGCAACACAAGTTGGACCACAATCTCACCACTTTCGACCTGATACACGTAACCGATTCGATGTATTGCCCGATTAAATGGACTCTCAGAATACAGAGGAAATTATTGTGATTGGTGATTACAATGTCACCTCCTTCAAATCAAATTATCAAAAAAAGAGAATTGAGCTGAAAAGACTCGGCGAAGCTGATTTGAAAATTGACTAGGTCGACGGCGTAATCGCAAAGAAAAGGATACATTCATCTAAGCGAATTATAATACAAGTCGGAGCTAAAGACGAGTCGCTGACGAAATCGACATGGAAAATGTATGAAGCCATGCTAAACAACATCAAACCTTCGCGCGTGAACGCCCATGTCACTGGCATCCTGCCCCATCCGAACCAAAGTAGATACAAGTTAAGTAAGATAATTTTACTTTACAATCGCCTGGCAACTTTTTGCAAAGCCCAAGAAGTATTTTTCTCGGATCATTGGGATACGATTATCGACCCAAAGTACTATAACTTTGATAGAACCACTTACAAGGCCCGCATTAACACGTATGGACTTGATACCATCGAAAACATCCCTAAAAACATCGGCGCTGGACTTGTCAACGCAAATTAGTCAAAAAAGTAAACGATATCATAACAAAAACTCCGCCAGCAGTGCCTGACAAAACGACCCAGCGACCTTCGCCCGATTCATCACGAGATACACAACAAATACAAGTGCCTATCAAAACACCACCACAGGTCCTAGCAAAAAAGTTCCTGTTATCAATCCATTCAGAGTTAGAGATAGTATTCGCAGCTCCGCTAGTACAACCCGTGTAAACGAAAACGAAAGTCTTAGCTCCGACACAAGACCTCAGAGTAGAAGCAGAATAAGTCAAGCAAATCAAGTCAATGTGACTAACGGTACTCTCAAATGTTACTAGGTGAACGCTAGATGTCTCAGAGACAAAATCGAAGAATTAGGTATCCTTGCATTGAATGAAAGTATCGACATAAAAGCAATTACAGAATCGTGGATGAAATTGAGCACCAGGCATTATTTAGGCAAATTTACTCTTCCCGGCTACTCACTATTTCCCAAAGATAGACAAGGCCGAGAGGGCGGAGGAGTGCTGTTTCTCGTGAAAAACCCTGCAAATATTACAAGTCACAATTCCAAACAACACGCACGACAAAGTATCAATCCAAGCAGTCGGTAAACATATAAAATGTCAAGTCACTCTCGTCTATCGCCCTCCTAAAAACAAGGTTGCAGATGATGTCGATCTTTACAACACCCTCGTCGATGTTGTCACAACACAACACAGTATTGTGCTTGGCGACTTCAATATCCCCGACATTAATTGGGAAATAGACGAATGCACTGCCACCGGCCAACGTCTGATTGATTTTGCAGACGATAAGTTCATGACCCAAACGGTGAAGACACCTACAAGCGGTAGCAACATTCTTGATCTCCTATTCAGTGCAAGCGACTCTCATGTCACGAACGTCGAAGTAGGCAAACCACTCGAAACTAGTGACCACAACTGTATCCGTTTTTTGATAGAGCTTGAGTTGAAAACATCAACAAACTGTGTAAAAGTCCCTAACTTCAGATTAGCTATTTTTGATGGCTTAAGAGAGTCAATGGCGTCAGCAAATATAACCCTCAGACAAGATGTAAATCAGTGGTTTAACTATTTCTTGTCTGCACTTAAAAATATTGAACATGAGCATATCCCGCGCAAAAAGAGGCGAACAAAAACAGGTAAACAAAAACAGGTGAACGTCGATCAGCCCAAGTACTGGAAAGAAGAATTGCAGCGCCTTTAATCACGAAAGAAAGCAAAGCATTCGATAAAACAGAGACATCCTCAAGACGACGTAGTAAAAAATGAATGCAACATTTGCAGACGAGATCTAAAGAGGGTTCTGGAACGTAAGAAGAAAGATTATGTAAATGAAATTGTTGCCAATTCCAAAACTAATCCGAAACAAGTTTTGTGTTATATTTCGAGCAAAATAACTTCTAAATCTGTAATAGGTCTTCTCGAGAACAATGTTGGTGATCTAGAAGCGGACGACACCAAAATGAGTGTTCAACTTAATTAATACTTTTGTTCTGTATTTACGTTAGAGAATCAGGATATTCCTAATCCTGAGGACATCATAGCGGCGAAACGGATTGAAGCCCACACCACAATGAACTTTTCTCCCGCCGAAGTTATTAAATATTTAGGTAAATGGAGTCACTAAATCTCCAGGTCCAGACCAATTTCATTCCAGAATTCTAAAAGAGACTAAAAACGAAATTGCCGAACATTTATTAAACATTCTCACCCAACCTCTCGAAAATGGCACCTGGCCCGCTAAATGAAAAGAGGCCAATGTTAACCCAATTTTTAAAAAGGGGACAAAAAGTATCCCGGCAACTATCGTCCAATTAGACTCACCTCAGTCACTGGCAAATTGATGAGAAGTTTGATAGCGGATAAAATTAAAGAATTCTTGGAATCAAACAAATTGATTGGCGACTGCCAGCATGGCTTTAGACACAACCGTTCTTGTCTTACGAATCTGCTACTCTTTTTCAGAAATGTAATCGAAATCCACAACACAAAATCTCCAATTGAAATCATTTACCTTGACTTTCAAAAGGCCTTCGATGAAGTCCCTCACAAGCGCCTAATCAGTAAATTGAACAGCATCGGTATTCGAGGCGAGCTTTCCAACTGGATAAAATGCTGGCTTACAGACAGACGGCAGCGAGTTGTACTTAACATAGCTTCCTCCCCTTGGGGTAATGTTACAAGCGGCGCGCACCAAGGATCCGTGTTAGCGACAGTTCTCTTTATAATATTCACTACCGATCTTGATAGCAACGTACTCTCAAACATCAGCAAGTTCGCAGACGATACTAAGATCGGAGGAAAAGTCCAAACTAAACTAGAGTGTCAGCAGATCCAACTAGACTTGAACAAAATTGTGGATTGGTCAGAAAAGTGGCAAATGAAATTTAATGTAGACATATGCAAAGTTATGCACATAGGACCTCATAATCTCAAATACGAATATTCAATGTCTGGAAAGAAACTCATTCCTGTCATCGAAGAGAGAGATTTAAGTGTCATCATTAGTAATGACTTGAAAAGCAACAAGCAATGTAACGATGCTGCCAAGAAAGGCAACAAAATGCTAGTTATGATCTCCCGCACTATCTCGTACAAAAACCAACACAGTATGCTCAAGTTATATAATGCATTGGTTAGACCGCATCTCGAGTATGCCGTTCAATCATGGTCTCCATTCCTTAGAAAACACGTTATTAAACTTTAGAAGGTTCAACGTAGAGCTACCAAACTCATCTCCTCACTGCGGAATAAATCGTACAAAGACAGGCTACGTTAACTCAATTTTTATTCGCTAGAGAAACGTCGAGTCAGAGGCGACATGATCGAATTGTGGAAGATTATGAAGTGTAAAGAAAACGTCGACCGAGCGAGCCTTTTCACTTTAGATACAAGCGGAGTGACAAGGAACAATGGATACAAAATCGTTGGGAAACGTTTCTCACTCGACATCAAGCGCCATTTCTTCACGTATAGAGTTGTCGAAGAATGGAACAAACTTCCAGGGGAAGTTGTAAACAGCAATGCAATCGAAACGTTTAAAATTGCCGCTCGATAAGTTCTACACAAATCGCAATAAATAGCTAAACCGTTCCCTTTCCAGTTGTTATAAAAAAACAGTAATGGCACACGAAGTTCTCTTAGACATTTTACTCCAGAACTAATCCTCTTGCCATCAAAAGGCAACCTAGTTTGGGCCAATAGGCCTCCTAGACGTTCTACTTCTGAACTAACCCTCTTGCTATCGAAGGGCAATCTAGTTTGGGCCAATAGGGCTGTTGTTGTCTTCCAACACTTGTAAACACTTGTGAACACTCAAGCAGGAAGAAATTGGCTCTGTATGTTTTCTTGTAGGGGACAGTACAGTAAACGACCAAGATAGGGAGTTCAAGCAGAGGAGGGCGAGAAGGAAAGTTCCCGGTGCCACAGTGAAATCTCTCACTAACCAAGTCAGGAAACTGAGTACCAAAAAGGGCGATCTTCAAGTGGGCCTAGAGAACTTGTAAATTAATACGCATCATCAACTATTTCGGGCAGAAGCGCTTCTGGACAAATACAAAAACCTTATAAATATGGTAAAAAATAAAACTATCGATAATGGCATTATTACAGGCATTTTGCCAAGGATGGGCGTCACAGACAGGATTCATGACAAAACGATTGCCAACGAAGAAGAAAATGCTATGATTCATGACAGAAAAGATAGCCAACGAAGAAGGACAATGCTAAGTTAATAAAAAAACTGTTTTTGGAGGAAGACCTGCAATATTTCTGTGATTGAAGGCACCTCAATGCGCGCGATAAAACGAAGCTCGGCATCCTTCTCAGAAATGCAGTAGATAGATATCACAACAAGAGACGATCTACGATGAGCACAGAAAGAGGACCGAGAAACGAAGGCACACAAGAAACGAACGGGAACACCTAATACGAGACCAAAACGAGCAAAACGAGGAGAAAGATTTCCTGCAGCTACAGAGGCAAACTCCTGACAAACTAACTGGGTCAGGCAGCAGAAGCAATCATGGTAGTGAATCGAGTGGCTCTTGGTGCAGCTTAACAGAAGACATGTCAACCCAAACAGATAGGCAAGGAAAAATGAATGTTTTACGAGGAAATGTGCAGCCACTAATTCCCAAGCTAGATCTTCTTCGAGGTATAGTAAAAATGAACGAGTATGAAATAGTTGGAATTAATGAATCGTAGCTGGACATGCAAGACAGAAATCTCCTAGCGGAAATAGGCCTCCACGGACTCAAAGTTTTCTCCAAGCAAGAGAGGTGGAGGATCAAGTTTTTATGTCAAAGAAGCGCCCTTCGCCCAATGCTCCGCCGGGTAATAGTGACAACAACGTACGATGTAATCCAGGTTAACATTATGCCCTCTGATGGGATAATACTGAAAATTGTACTAGTATACCGATACCCAAGAATAACAGTAGGGGAAGAAAATGTCGTCTATGACGAATTGGACAATATTATTTCCTCAGTCCATGAGAGTATCCTGATGAAGGACTTCAACCTACCTGACAACAATTGGACAACACTGGAAGCTTAACTACGGGGTGGCAGGTTCATACGACTCATCAATAATGACAACCTAAAACAGTACGTGGAAGAACCAACCTGAGGGCATACATAACATCCTGGACCTTGTTCTTTCGACTGAAGATCAATTACTGGATCTGGTAAGAGTTACTAAAAAAATACGTGATCACCATGCTATTGAATTTCAAATCCCAGCAAACCGAACAATACGGGAACCAGCACAATATAACTACAATTTTTGAAGAGCGAATTTAAACGGTTGGAAGGAAGAAATAACAAACATAGACTTCGGGTACCAGTTCGATGGCAAGACCGCTGATGAATGCATTGCGTTTCTCTGAGATAAGGTGGTGCATGCGAGCAAGCGATACATCCCGGCGAGAAAAGTACAAATAAACAATCCCTCCTGGCTGAATAATGAAGTTCAAGAAGCAATTGCTTGTCGGCAGACATCTTACCAAGTACGCAAAGATAATCCAACACAAGAGTCAGAAGAAGCGCACGAGCGGGCTGGTAGATGAGTAAAGAGAATGGTCAGAAGTGGCAAGAGAAACAAGGAGAAAATTTTGGCTAAATCGGCCAAGCGCAATCCTAAAGGGTTTGTATTCAAACGTGAGTGAGAGGCGTGTTGTTCGTGACAACATTGGCCCTCTGCGAAATAGTGCAGGTGATGTAAAATCATCCGATACAGACAAGTCTATGATACTCAATGAGTACTTTACAACCGTCTAAAAGCTCCGACGGAGGTTGTTGCCACATTGCGGCAATAGTTCGACCGTCACATTTCCTTAGTAAGGGATTAGATTAATCTCCCAGTATTTGTCGAGGTAGTTTTTGAAGTTATTCAAGTTATTACGGTTATCCACATCATGTGTTTGACGGTTCCAAACTGCTGGTATCTTGATTGGAAAGAAGTTTTCAGCCACTGATGTTCTGAACGGTTTCAGCTGCAGTTTTTGACCAGTTTTTATGTTCTTGGGTTATTGTCGCTGTCAAAGAGACGCTCAGAACTGGCTCAAGTAAGCCCATTCAGGTATTTGAAGGTTCCTATTAACTAGCCTCTAAGTCGTCTTCTTCCAGGTGAGATCAGTTCAAGTTCGTCGAGTCTACACGGATATGTCTCATTTCTGAGTACCGGTATCCCCTTTGTTTCTCGGTACTGAGCACGGTCAAAATTGTTACGCAAATTCCATTTCAGACCTGACCAGTGAAGTATGTAATGGAAGCATGATGTCCCTGGACTTGTTGTGAAAGTTTCTGGATATGAAACCAAGGATTCTATTGCCGTTCATGTAGCTAGCTTCCACATGGTTTTTCCACTTGAATTCCAAGGTCTCGTTGTTGGCCAACTTCAGTCATTTGTTGGTCTGCCATCACGTAAGCAGAATTTCGATTTTGTGATCAATGTGCATTACGGTGCAATTTCCAATATCAAAGTTTATATGCCACGTATCAGACCAGCCCATTAGTTTATCGAGGTCCCGTTATATTGTTATGCGATCCTGCTCACTGTTCAATTTCTGGCAGAGTTTAGTGTTGTCAATTTTTTTTGATAACTCGATAACAATGTCGGTGTCCAGGTCATTTATGTAGATTGTAAAGGGAGGGGCCCAAGAACACTGCCCTGTGGTACTACTGATGTTGCCACAGCCCACTGACCTTTTTCTTGGCCGACATAGACCCGTTGCTTGCGGCCCGTGAGCCAATTTCGGAATCACCTGGCCACGTTTCAAGATATGCCAAGCGCCTCTACTAATTTTAGGAGGCGCTCGGAAGGGGACCTAATAGAGCGTTTTTTGAAAGCTAAATTGAATAAGGTCGGCCGCCTTGCTTTTATCGCTTATCTTGATGATCTTGTTGAAAAAACATACAACTTCTTCTCATCCTCAATAAATTATTGCATTCGGATCAGATATTTATTCGTTCTTAAATAGATATATTTTCACTACCTCAGCTTTATTACACTCGTAACGTTTTTCTATTGAATTCATATTAATACCTAGACATGAATTTCTATTTCCTTTGCGTTCTGAAAAATATGACTGCGAAATTGTCACATTAGTCACACAAATTCTACTTCTTTTATTCATCCATATTTTAATGACATCCCCACTCTTTTGAATCTTTATTACCAATCTTCAAATTACTTGTAATTTCAACATCGGTCAAATTTATTTCGAACAAAATCATATCATTTTCGGAGATAGCATCATCCAGCAGATGTAAACTAATATTCACGACGTAAATAGTAATTTTGAAGACGAGATTTCCGTTTTCTTTACATTCAACGTTACAACGCCTCCTGTCGCGGAATGCAGCTAATTAAATATATACCCATTTCAAGATATTATCACATAATAATAGCCCCGATGCCGAACACCTTTATCACGCACTCCTTGGATTATTGTCAACATACAGGTTTAAACAAGTTGCACCTAAAACATCGTACAATTAGGTAATAGGTTTTAGGTAACTTGTTCAATGTTACTTTTTTCGAATACACATTTTCACTCACGATCCCATACACAGATATACAGGTGAGCAAGTTACAGGATTATCAATAGTTTCTAACTTCAACAAATTAACAACTGATTAAAATCTTATTCCTTCAGTATGACCCTACAGAGAACACACAAATCCCAGAAAAACGATGTCCCACTCACAATAAAAATAGTTATTAAAATCTGCTACCAACCTCTAACCTATATTAAAAAACATGATTCGCGATATATACACACCATACAAATTGTACCCAATATCCAACGTAATTGACCAAACAAGACGTGGAACCGATATACACTACCAACCTTATAACAAACAGACCGAAATAATCTTACGCTAGTACCCTTCAGTAGATGACCATTTTTTCTCCAAAGCTATTCAAAAACACGACCAACTTCTTATACCAACCCCTATATTTACCTATTATTTCTACCTCGATAACAAAAAAACTGAATTAATTCTAATAAAATCTTACTCCAACAATAAAATCGTACACGGAAGTTGATAGAACATATGAACCCCAACAAATAATTAACTCATAATACAATACCAATACGAAGCTTTTACCAACGCTCAAACTTACGTTATAAACCGAAAGACACAAGATACTCTACTATACCCATACAAATCTTATCCAATATCCAACGTAATTGATCTAACAGTGCATGAGACCGATGAACATTACCAACCTTATGACAAATGAACTGAAATAATACTCCACTATTGCACTGCGGTGAGCGTACAATTTATCCGTACCAATTCTAAAAAAACTTCTTATACCAAAACCTAAATACCTACCAATAATTTCTACCTCTACATCAAATAAATTGAATTATTCCTATTGAAATCTTATTCCACAGAGAACATAGATATCCTGAGAAATGCTATGTGCACTCATAAAAGAATACACATTTAAATCTTCGTCCAACACATAAGCCGCCTGTAACAATCTATGTCAATGCTTTTTCCGTAACATATTACCTTATATATG
>SDVV010018844.1:0-13662 GCA_016164225.1 Gammarus roeselii
GTATTTATGTATTATAACTATGCTTCATTTTTAATATGAGTTAGTTGTTTATATCATTCTCGTACACCCGCTGCCTGAAGCGCAAAAGAGTATTCATGTTTTATCTTGCCATAGGTCGAAATGGTCATCATCTGCCTCATTTTAGTATAGGTTGGTGATTTTCAATGGAACGACTTCACTTTATTATATAAAAGCTAGGTACCGTAAGTCAGTTTGACGGAATGTTATGTTGTATATTATCTGCTATATGGTATTGGTATACCATTATTCCACTTGATTTTGTTCCATTTTGTTAGCGTTAACGTTAAATTTAATTATTTTCGTTCGACACTGCTTCGTTGGATACTTCTTAAGATGTGTACGATTATGTAAGTTTGCTGTCATTTGGTATTTGGTAACATTTATGCGGCATTCTATCCAATTAGCAGGTTATGTGTAGGGTTTTACTGATATAATAAGATTTTTATCCGATTATTTTGGTTCATTTTTGCTCTCATGATACATTTGCTGCTAGCTTTAGGAGATGATAAATGAAGTTTGCCCTGTTTTGATCGTCCTTGGTAGAAAATGTGCATCCACTGTAGTAGGGAAAAATGCAGAGTGAATCTAGGCTATGGTATAAGATTACATCCACTTTATTTGTAGCGACAGCTGTTCCTGTTACACATTTTATTAGGATATTTTCGTTGAATTTTGCGACGATTTGCATGGTAATGGAAGTCAGTTCTCGTACATTTTGTTCGGTAATGTCGGTTTGCCCCGTCGTGAATAACTTTTTTGAATATGTACTACTTCTTACATGTTCATTTTATTAGCATTGGATACTCTCTAATCTTTTACTATATAAATAACCTTTCCAATATCCATATTTTGGTCCATTTTATTGTAGTGTTAAAACGTATCTTCAGCTCCAAGAGTCGATATCTGATTTGATCCTTTTTTCCGGTTTACATTTAGAGAAAATGATCATCCAGTATAGGTTATTTATGTAGGAATATATTTTTTTCACAGTTAAATTTTAGTTCAATTAGTTATTTATTTATGTAACCCGGTTTTGGTTTTTTGTTATTTTTTACGTTTGAAATAGAGCCAAATGTCAATATGGATGAGGAAAGATTGCAACTAAAGTAAGCGCATGCAAATATTTCATCCGTGTAGGGCAACGGATGAACAGAGGGCGTAGGTTTTTTGATGGATATATGTTTTGTATTTTAACTATTTTCAAGTTGGATTAATCCTTATCATACTGTAATGTTCGAAATTATCATTAGAATTCAGTGTTGATGAATGATGATGCTCCAATTATTGGTATGTTCTGCGTCTTGATAATGGATCTGAATCGGAAAAATATTTGATTGTATTTGTTTATTCTATAGGGTGTAAGTGTAAAAATAGATCTAAATTATATATTCGGTCGCACGTCTTGCTAGCTCATTCACGCTTGCCATAGGAAAAATGGTCATCGACTGTAGCAAATTGCTATAGCTTTCTGTTTTCCAATAGAATTACTCCGCCTTATTTGTTTCATGATTGGAATTGGGAATCAGTTTCACGTCATGTTAGGTTATATTTTTCGTTGGATATATGCTCATTTCCCATATGTCTTACTTATGATAAGGTTCCCGGTTTTGGTAAGCTTTTTAAGTTTGATATAGAGCCACGTATGTCTAGGGAAGTGGCGAGATGATAATAAAGTAATCGTATACATATATTTAATCCGTGTAAGGTATCGGATTAATGGTTAGCGTAGGTATTGATGGTTATATTTATTTAGTTGGTATTTGTTTCGTATCGCAACAATTTTCAAGTTCTACTATTTATTTTTACTTCTAAATTATGACTTAAGTTCGGTTTTGATATAGGATGCTGCTCCTATTATTATCTCGCCGTAGGAAAAAAGGCTCATCAACTATAACATGTTACGAGATTTTTTCATTTCAATGGAATCACTTCTCTATATTGTTTCATGGTTGGTACCGTATATAGTTTTTTCATATGATGTTAGGTTACTTTTTGTCCGTGAAATATATGTATGAGCGGTGTTCGATACCTCCCATGTAGTATTTTTTTACATTTGCTGTTATTCGCAGGTTGAATGTAAGTATTGCAATTTGTGGTTGGGGTCGGCGTGACATATTATGTTGCTCAGGTTTAACTTATCATGGGAAAAACTAGTCGTCCTCTGTATCAATTTACTATAGGTTTGGGATTTTTTCATTTGAATTATTCCAATTCATTTGTTACAAGGCTTCTAATGTGGATCAGTTTTGCCCATCAGAATAAGGGATTTACCGTGGTTTATTTGCATGAGCATAGGACGATACCTCACAGAGCGGTAGTTTTATAAGGCTAGCTTAGTCATTGGTAGACTATTGGGTTTCAAATTATTGCTAGTCTTAGCTGTTAACATAACAGGTTGGTCTTGTTTTTAGTTCGCCATGGGACATAATGGTCAACATCTTTATCATTATACTATAGGTTGTCGGTGCTGCCATCGGTGTCAGCACCAAGTGCACACATATATATTGATGGATACGATTACACAGCCGACGTCGCCACCATGCATTCATATACACATATACGTATACGATGCCATTAAATCGTCGGTTTGAGTGTAGCTTATATAATCTGTAGTCATTATCTTCACCCCATATATAGATAATTCTCATTATATGCCTCACCAAGTTTCATATTAATCATTTGAAAAAAAAACATTTCTTACATCCCATTAAATTTAGCTGTATTAGGCTCACACGAATATAAATTACTTTAGTCAGTATTCAATTTGTTTGTTTAACATATGTTGTTTCAATTTCGATCCCCTCAGATAATTTTTTTTTCACCAGTGCCTAAATTGTTGCTGTAAGATTTAGCCAACCTATCCTAACTAAGATTATTGTATTTAATAAAGTTACCATACTAATGGTATGATATAAAGAGAGCCATTCAGGCCGAGAATTATTGTAGGTCAGCGAAAGTTAGCAGGGGTTGTGTAGAGCCGGCTTGCATAGCTAAGTTGTTATGTTCGTGACACATCCGTCAAAATCCGTGACTAATGCCTCGACCGATTTGGGAGACAGCAGGGGGGTAGTGTGTAGTAGTGCGAAGTAAATACCTAATGTCTATGTATTGTGCATGTATTGGTGAAAATTTAGTTGTTGGATGGAGCATGGAACGTGCAACGTTTATGGGATAGCTTTGGTAATAAAGGAAACCAAGTGAATAAGGAACCATCTACTTTATGCACTATCTCTTGTTATGAGTTTGTGAAGAGTCGACCAATCTGATTGGTGAAATTACAGGCCTTCCTGTAAGCATGACTAGATGACGAAAGCCGGCTAAGCCCCAGAGCGGGACTCGCTTCCAGAAAACGCCGCATATTAATACAAGGGCCTGGCAGGGAAAAGCAGTTCAGTGACCTTTGGTAAGTGACGGTAGAGAGTTGTCCATAGCGTGGACGGGTATTGACGTGCTAGACCGGATGGTATTTTGTTGTGAATTGTTGATTAGGAAAGTTTGTAACATATAATTTCCATGTTAAATGAATATTTATGTAAACTGGAAAAGTTATCTTGCACATGCCAAATGATTTTGCTAGGTCAAATGTGTTATTGTGCTAACGTAAATGATATTGTTATTTGTTGGTTAACGTGATGCGTCACTCAGGCTAATAAAATGAATTTGTCATAAAAGTCGCCAAACAATCAATCGTTCTTTCAGGCTCGATCAGGAGGAATCCTTCACGCGGCTCGAGCTGTTACAATGGGGTTTACGTATGAACCCGCGACCAATATTTTCTACGCCTGCGGCCTGATGAGTACCGTTACATCTAGTGCTGGGAAGTGAAGGTGTTCACATTAATCGCTCACGCATAACCTTGATTTAAAGTTAAATTGTTTATGTTGAGGTAGTTGAAATGGTTGGCAATTTAAACTTATGAAGCTATATTTGATACTTATTTATGTTTACATTTTGTATTTTAAGTAGAAATCCTACACGAAGCTTTTCAGCTAGTATCGGTTAAGTATTTATTAATTAATTTATGCTTTAAACATATCAAATCTCTCAACTTGGTTCTATATTTTAACTATCAATAGCAGTATGAACACACTCCTCCAATTTTGTTTTAACAATTATCGCCTATATTTCATATGTAAATTACGGTGATTGTTTGAATGTTACAGGTAATTCATATTATTTTCAAATTTGACATGAATCTACATCACCTACACCTATATGTTATTTTCGTGGTCACTCTCTACCCGTTTGTTCAGCAATAATCGTAATTTTTTTCAAACATTGATTGCTCGAATGTTATAAGTATTTCATATCTGTTACCAGTTCTATACAAAATTTCTTCACATCACGTTTATTTCATCTATATTTGGCTCACACGAATTAATATCACTTTCACTATTATTCCATTTGCTTGGTACACACATATTTTTCATTATTTCGATACCTTCTGATAATCCTTCTTTTACTAGACCCTAAATAGCATGCGGTAATATCTAGTCAACCTAACCAAACTAACCTTACCAAGATATGTAATTTTGTCCAAGTTTTCATACCTCTGTTAGGTATTCATTCATTGATTTATGCTATACTCGTATGAGGCTCTCCAAGTGGTCCATTATTTTTCCCTATATCTTCAATATGGTACATTTTCATAGATAAATTACTTTGATAGGTCGAATGGTTTCGGTAATTTATTTTCAAATTCAATATTCACACGAATCTACGTCCATTTCACCTATATTTTTTATGTCGCGGTTACTCACTACCCATAATTGTTTTAGCAAAGATCACAGTCTCCATTTTTTCAGAACATAATTTGTTTGAATGGTGTAAGTATTTCCTATTCGTCACCAGTTTCACACAGCGGACACTTTGTGTTGCACTAGGGTGTCCTACTACACCCCAATATCTCCTGTCACTACACCCTCTGATGATTGACACAAATTGTTATCATATTCAAGTTTATCAACTTCCTAATCCGAACTATGACTAGGTTTCAGATGGTGTTACAAATTACTAGTAGACTTATATATATTTTTTGTCAGCTAATAGTACATACACCGTTCCCCATAACTGTTGAAATAACGCTAAATCAAGTTATACCCCATCCTTCCGCATCAGAATCACAACGTCAACTGAGTAAGATCTAAACCAACTCTGATTTAAAATCCACTATTTTTTTACTAAATAATGACAGTTTTTCCAGCGTGTTGTTTAAGATGACGCAACTGTGTCGCCACAGATGCCGACACCACATGCATACTTCTGTACGTATGCGATGTCACCGTCGCCCCTGTGTGCACACATATACGTTTTGCATTTGAATTTGCCCCACTCGTCAGAACCTGCTTCGACCCAACATATTTTTATTGAACGATCTTGCATGCATCATTAATGTTTTCCTCGCGTTTTGAACGGCATGGTTCGTACATTCAACCAAACCCATCTACACGATATTATGTTTTGCTTATAAAATCCTCCATATACTCCCTCACTTCTTTGATGCGAACCCCCATAGCAGTACCTTTCCCTTGATTCCACAGATATAAAACCTCTTCTTCTTGAGCTCCAATTATTCGGTATTAATCCAATGTTAAGTCATTCTGCTATTCGTCCTCGAAAAATTGCTGTATGCGAACCAAATTTTCTTTCGTTCCTGAGTAATATTTATTTTCCACTGCCTCAGCTTTATAACACACATGAAGATTTTCTACTTGGATCATATCAATTTCAAAATTAACATTTTTATTCTATTTAAACTGTTACATACGACTGTTACGTGCCACATTAGTTACCCAAGTCCTACTTTTTTATCATCCATGTATGGATAACATCCCCCACTGTTTTGATTGTTGTATTACCTATTTTACGGTAACTTATTTTCGACACTAGACAATATTGCTCGAACGAAATCGTATCATATTCGGAAATTTCTTCATCCAACACATGTAAGCTAGTTTTCCCAACGAGAACAATAATTTTTGTTATCTGAAGACCAAACGCCCGTCCCAACTTACTACACTCAACGAAACACCGATTCCAGTCTCGGTATGCAGCTAGCTAATATAATTCGATTACAATTCGTTATCACAGAACATTAGGCGCAACGTCGCTCACCTATGACGTCACGTGTGTATGTATATAGGTATGTGGGTATGTGTTCGTGTGTGTACGTGCGTATGTATGCATCTCAAATGTATGAATAATATGTAAATAAAAAATGTAGAAATAAAAATATTTATCGATTCGAATTGGAAATACAAAATTTGATTATATATATATATTTTTTTCAGGGTAGCAGAGTCAAGTCGGTATATGGAAGTGGTAAGATTGCTAGTAAAGAAGGTCCAATCTCATATTTTTTTCCTAATATTTACGTTTATGTATATTTTTTGTGTCTTTAATTTTTTTTAATACATTTTTTTACACACACATACGCATATACGCACCTATAAACATACACACATACCTACATGCACACGCGACGTCATAGGTGAGAGACGTTATGCCTAATGTTATGCGATAACGACTTAAATTCAAATTATATTAGCTAGCTGCATACCGAGACTGGAGTCAGGGTTACGTAGAGTGTTAATTGAGATGGACGTCTCGTCTTCAAATAAACAGAAATGATTGTTCACGTTGCGAAAATTAGTTTGCATGTGTTGGATGAAGAAATCCCCGATTATGGTAAGAGTTTGCATGAACAAATATTGTCTTGTGTTGAAAATACGAGTTGTCTCATGATAGGTAATGCAAGAATCAAAAGAGCGGTGGATATTATTTATATATTGACGATAAAAGGAAGTATGATTTGGGTAACTAATGACGCTACGTTACAGACGTGTATAATGATGTTTAAATACAATTTAAATATTCAGTTCGAAATTGATATGATCCTAGTAGAAAACCATCACGAGTGTAATAAAGCTGAGGTAGTGGAAAAGAGATTTTACTTATGAATGAAAGAAAATCTTGTTCACACGCTTCCATTTCTTGATGACGAAGAGCAGAATGACTTTAAAGTTGATAAATATCGAATAAGTAAATTTCACGAAGAAGGAGTATTACATCTGTGGAAGCACCGAAATATCACTACTATGGGGATTCGCATCGAAGAAATGATGGAGTATATGGAGAATTTTGAGAGAAAAATATAATATAGTGCAGATGGGGATGGTCGGATATACGAACCATGCTGTTTTAAATCAGATCTTGCATGCATCATGGAACAACTTGTGACTGATGATTCAGTCGCGTTGTGATCCTGTGGTGGGAAGGTACTGTATAGCTTGATTTGACGATATTTCAACAGAGGGTGTAGTGGCAGGTGATAGATACTCAAGTGTAGTAGAAAAACCGAGTGCTAGACAAAGTGCCCGGCTGTGTGAAACTGGTGACGTACATGAATTACTTATAATATTCAAACAATCAACATTTTGAAAAAATAGAGGTATAGTGACCGGTAGAGAAAAATCACGAAAATCTAGGTGCGATATTCAAAGGTTGGAAAAAATATAGAGCCAACTGGAGAGCGTCATATGTATAAAGAATATATCAATCATTGAATACCTTCCGTAGGTATGAAAACTTGAATACAAATACAGAATCCATGGTTAGATTAGTTAGGGTAGGTTAGGTTGGCTAGATCTCTCCTCAAATACTTTAGGCACTGGTATACAAAAAGATTATCCGTAAGTATTGCTATGTAAATAGAAATGTATGTATAATAAGCAAGTAGAATACTGGCAAGAGTGATATTAATTAGTGTGAGTCAAATACAGCTAAAATTAATGTTTTGTGAAGAAATGTAGCATGTAACTGGTTCAAATATAAGTTACTTCCAATATTCAAACAGACTACGTTTGTATAATGGGTGATCTTTGCTAAACAAAACGGTTAGGGAGTGACCATGAAAATAACGTATAGGTGAAAGGGATTTACAATCATGGGAATTACTTATAACATTCGAACAGTCAACGTAATTTACCTATGAAAAATTGTCGAAATTTGCTAAATCAGCAATGGAGAGGTGTATTCAAACTGCTAACGCCATATAAAATATAGATCCAAGTGAACAGATTGGATGTGTATTAATCAAGAATCAATTGACACAGTGCCCGCAAAAAAAAAATCGATCACCATACTCAAATCTGTATTTCCAGCACTTTTCAGAAAGCTGTAAAATTTGTTCCAGAAGAGACGATGACATCGGATAAGTTTTGTAGCCTTCTTTAGGGTGCATAGCTCAAGGCTCGCTACACCGCCAGTATGATTCTAGCAGCGGTTGAGTGAAGGTGTACGTCAAGTTTCGTCATAATTGTGTTTGTTAATATGTCTGCTCATATGTACTATAAGTGATACATTTTCAGAACTAGTACAATGGAAACGAAAATGTACCACTTTTAGTACAAATCAGCAGACATCTGAACAAATACAATTAGGACGAAACTTGACGCACACCCTCACTCAAACGCTGCTAGAACCATCCTGGTGGTGTAGCGAGCCTTGAACTATGCACCCTAAAGGAGGAAACAAAATTTACCCGACGTCTATATCTCTTCTGGATCAAATTGGACAGTTTTCTGAAAAGTGCTGGAAATACAGATTTAGAGTATGGTGATCAGATTTTTTTTTGCGAGCACTGTAAATACCTAACATGGGAAGGGAAACTTGAATAAAACTACAAATTCTTGATTAGGAATTGGTTGGTTAGGTTAGGTTGGCTAGATTTTGCAGCAGCTATTTGGGCAATGGTAACAAAAAAGATTAAACGAAGGTATCGAAATGGGAAAAAAAGTGTTTAACAAGCAAATAGAATACTGGCAAAAGTGATATTAATTCGTGTGAGCCTAACACAGCAAAACAAGTTTGATGTGAAGAAATGGGTCTTTTTCATATGATTGATATGAAACTGGCAATGGATCACCTTGGGAATATGCATCTGTGGGGCGAAAAAATGACTACAAACTATATAAGCTACACTCAAACCGACGATGGAACAGCATCATATACATATATAAGCATTTGTACACATGGTGGCAACGTTAGCTGCGTAAACGTATAGATATATACGTGTGTACATGGTGCTGACACCGGTGGCAGCACCGACAACCTATAATAAAATGATACAGATGCTGACCATTTTGTCATATGACAAGCTGAAAATAAGACCAACATCCAACGTCAATAGGTATGACTAGCAATAATTTCGAACTCAATAGCTAACCAACTACAGATAACCTTAAAAAATATCGCTCATTGAGGTATCGTTCTATGGTCATGCAAATGGACCACGGGAAAAAACCTAACATGTTGGAAAAAACTGAACCACATTAGAAACCGTGTGCAAATGAATTTGGATAATTCAAATGAAAAAAATTCCCAAACCTATAGTAAATTGCTACATTTGACGACTAGTTTTTCCTATGGCAAGCTAAAACACGAGCAACATCCTATATCAACACCGACCCCGACCAGAAAATTCAATCATTGCAGTCATCCTGTGACTTACACCAATTTCAAAAAAGAAATACATGGCAGGTATCGACTACCACTCATACATTTATCTCGCGACCAAAAAATAACAATTTAGAAATAACCGATTTACGATGTCAACTTTGTAACAATATAATGAATTAATTCTACCGAAATTACAAAATATAATAAAACGTCACAGTTGATGCAGATTTTTCATGTGCCGAGCAAATAAAATATGAGCAACATCCTACATCAACACCGAATTCTAGTCACAATTTAGAAGAATACAGGATAAAAATATCTAGTCCAACATTATGAATAGTTACAATATAAAACATTCACCAACCCAATACCAATAACCATCACAAAAAAAACAGTCATTCATCCGATATCCTACTACGGATGAAATATATTACTTCAGTAGCAATCATGACACTTCCTTAGACACACCTGGCTCTACACCAAAGGAAGGAAAAATTACCCAAAACCTGTAACTATTATGAACAGTTTGATATAAGGAAAATAAGCTTTCATCCATGAAAAAAAAGAACATGTCGTGAAACTAATTCACAATTCCAATCGTGTAACAAACTCTAGCAAGGCTCTGGCAATTTGCTACAGTTGATGATCATTTTTTCCTATGACAAGCATGAATGAGCTAGCAAGACGTGCGACCGATTTACATAATTGAGATCTATAGTAAACGAATGGAGTATTTCTACACTAACACCCTATAGTATACACAAATCCGATAGCATATTTTTCCAAGTCAGCCTGTGACAGGAGAGATCCAATATCAAGACGCAAACATAACAATAATTGGAGCAACATTCTACATCAGCACTGAATTCTAGATATAATTTCAAACAATATAGGATAAAAATGAGTAATCCAATCTAAAAGTAGTTTCTATACAGAAAATATACGAACATAATGCATACAACCATCACAATATCTACGTCATCCGTTCATCCGATACCCTATACGGATGATACATTTCCATGCGCTTACTTGAGTAGCAATCTTACCACATCCATATTGAGATTTAGATATACTGAAGACGTAAAAAATACCAGAAAACAGAAATCGATATAAAAACCTAATTTGTGTAACAAATAAACAGAAATAGTCATGAGAAAATAAATCATATTCCTACATTAATAACCATGACAATTTTTTACTAAGGTAAACAAAAAAAAAGACCAAAATCAGATTTCGACTCCTGAAGCTGACGATAAGTTCTAACAATACAATAAAATGGAGCAAAATTTGGGTATTGGAAATGCTTTTCCTATAGTAAAAGATTAGAGAATATACAATGGTAATGAAATGAACATGTAACAGTTAATCGGTAATCAAATAAATTCTCCACGACAGGGTAAAGCGACCTAACCAAACAAAATGTACGCGAACAGACCTCCAAAACCATTGGAATCGTCGCAAAATTGAACGAAAATATTCTAATAATACGTGAAACAGGTATAATAACTTTCACAACAAAAAAAGTGGTGTAATCTTAGGCTATAGCAAAGGGTGGATCAGCGTTATTTCATACGTCAGTGCATGAAGATTTCCTATAAAGGCGATCAAAAGAGGACAAAATTCATTGATCATCTATTTACGCTAGCAGCAAGTCTAACATCACAGCTCTATCAAACCGAAATAATAAGATAAAAAATTTAGTCATTCAGTAAAACCCTATACAGTACCTACTAATTTAGTATACTAAAAAATCGAGTAAATTCATTGCCAGCCCTTAACATACAAATCTTAAGCAATACCCTACGCAAATAATCATAGTTAACGTGTAAAACGTTACAGGACGCGATTCTTTTTAACATAATCAAGTGAGTTAATTGTATTGCAATACCCTATTGTGGATGATATACAATATAACAAGCCGTCAAACTGATTTACTGTATGTTACCAAACTTGTATATGATAGCGTTGTACAGATGATAACCATTTTCACCTTTGGCAAGATAAATCACGAGTCCAATCTAGTGCTTCAGCCAACGGGTGTATGAGAACAATCGAAATAACTAACTCGTACGATAAATGAAGCAAAGTAATTTTACACAAATACCATATGGCATATATAAATTCTATGGAATTTTTCTTCCAGACATTCTAAACTGGTTCAGTATCGAAACGTAAACAAAAATTATCTTATCAAGAAGGGAATAAAATGAAGCGGAACATTCGAAAATAAAAATTACATTAAAGATGGATTCCCTACAGAGAATATACAAAACTTGATGAACCCTACTAAATGGTCTACTAAAAAACAACTATTTATTTTTCTCGGTTTTACCCTGAACATACATAAAAAACATGAATGAGTACACCCACCATGTATGTACATATCCTATCGATTGTGGAGGCGCTGCCAATACGTGGGATTGATGTAATTAACTTAGACCTAGAATAAATGAAGGAGAGTGCTCATGCCCTAATACAACATAAAAAAACTTACAATGTCTTTCAGAAATTAATTTTACCACAGAGCATAAGGACTTCATGGAACATACGATTTCTAGGTTAATTTCCTATGCAACGGTAACAATACAATAAAAGAACATTCATTTTTGAGCTACACACTTCTATTAAACTGCAACAGATGACGAATCTTTTTTGCTATGGGAATCTAAACAAGAGCAACATCCTAGATCAACACCGAATTCCAGCAATAATGTCGAATACTAGAGTCTACAAATGACGGATGAAGCCTAAAAATAGAATTTTAAAATTAAACATACACAATCCCAATACCTATAATCAACACTATGCCAACCAAAATGGATTAGGATACATATATTCGTATCCTAATCCATATTTAGGTGAGTAAGGCAGCAGGACGTGCGACTGAAATACATAAAAGAGACCTATAATAAATTAAGTGTATTTTTACACTAATACCATATAGTCTATGCAGATGCGATAGAAGTTTATTGATAAATCACAAACGTTTAGCATATTGCTACAGATCAGGGCCAGTTTTTTCCAATGACTTGCTTAAACAAGAGCATCATCCAAAAAAATAGGTGAATTCGAGCGTAACAAAGTATTATAACAATGATAACCGGTAAATCCAATAGCAAATTCCTAAATCTTACTATGATGTTACGTATATAGTCGAATTTTGCTAATAATAACGCTAATGAGACCAGGATTCAAGAAAGTTCACGTCATAGTATCGATATGATGGGCCCTCTAAACTTTGACGAAGCAGGTAGTATATGATATCTATTGGATAATGTCAGCATAAATATACGTGTGGAGCTTAGAAAACCAAGTATTGTACTTCTGAAACACGACAGTGATGAATACATCTATCTAGTAAACTCGTGTAAATTATGGTGTTAGCAGGTTATACCATATCCTACAGTCTTATATGCTCAAAATAAACCGTTCACAAAAAAAAAAACTGATTGCATACATGTTTGATAGACCGATTGACAAAACTATTATGTTTCCTACAGGTCAAAACTGAAATTTCATGGATTCCCCTAAACGAAGTTGTTTCACGTAAATTACTTATGTTTTTCGTTGATCAAGAAGCACACAACGACGCATATAATTGTAATCCAAACTCTTTCCAACATAATGCGATTACAAACGTTACCGTCAAAATAAGCGCGAACTGCGTAACCAATACCAGATCATCGTTTCCGAGTTCGAACAGAGTCATCAGCAAGTGACATTAGGACCGAGGGCACTGTACCTCTTGTAAACAAATATACAAATCAATAGGAGTGCGACAGTATGCGGAGATATGTCGTTAGCTTGACGAGCTGTCATCCCAACCGGAAAACAAAGTTTGTTACCAAGATGAGACGCGGCCGGCGACGGGGTAGCTCAGCAAGAACCACTCCGCCTCAACACCACCCCGACCCCTACAACAAGGCTGATTCGTCCCCCCACATACTTGCATTTTCGTACCGCTACCCCGATAGAGTCATTACCTGCTTTCCAGCACTGCTACTCCGTCGGAGTCATTACTTGCATTCTCGTTTACATGTAATTGCTAAAACCATGTAATTTCCTAATAAAATATCATATTTATATATATTAGCTTATAATTATTAATATTGTTTAATTCCAATGGTCTTGCATTGAACATGCACAAACTATCATATGCTAAATGTATACACAATATATATA